>WBNO01021610.1:148283-176736 GCA_013400575.1 Peucedramus taeniatus | reverse complement strand
CAGCACCCACCAGTCCCAGGGACATCCCTGACTCTGGGATGTTCTCCCTGTGCTCTCAGCACCCACCAGTCCCAGGGACATCTCTCACCCTGGGATGTTCTCCCTGTGCTCCCAGCACCCACCAGTCCCAGGGACATCCCTGACTCTGGGATGTTCTCCCTGTGCTCTCAGCACCCACCAGTCCCAGGGACATCCCTGACTCTGGGATGTTCTCCCTGTGCTCCCAGCACCCACCAGTCCCAGGGACATCCCTGACCCTGGGATGTTCTCCCTGTGCTCTCAGCACCCACCAGTCCCAGGGACATCCCTGACCCTGGGATGTTCTCCCTGTGCTCTCAGCACCCACCAGTCCCAGGGACATCTCTCACCCTGGGATGTTCTCCCTGTGCTCCCAGTATCCACCAGTCCCAGGGACATTCCTGACCCTGGGATGTTCTCCTTGTGCTCCCAGCACCCACCAGGCACCAGTCCCAAGAACATCCCTGACTCTGGGATGTTCTCCCTGTGCTCCCAGCACCCACCAGGCACCAGTCACACCAGTACACCTGGATGCCATCAGAGGCACAGGGGATGCTCTCTCTGGCATATCTGAGCCTCCAGACCCCTGCAGAGGTTTCAGGCTGTTTCTCCCTTTCTCTGGAATGGACCTTGGTGCTCCATGGCTGCACACTGGGTACAAGCAGTCCTGCTCCTGCCCAGCACCCGGCCTGTGGCCATCTCTCTAATCATGTAAAAGGGTTTCAGAGCACAGGGTGGCCATAAATCTCTCGAGTTTTGAGCCCCTTTCCAGCTTCGAGTTGCCACCTGGCTGCTTGCCAAATGGCTTGGCTGATTTTCCTCTGGACGTGCCAGCTGCTCTTGGAGCAGCTCCAAATGCCCATTGTCCATTTGTCCATTTGTCCACTTCACCTGTATTGTAAAATCAGCGATCCCCAAGCGTGAGGGAAGAACGATGCATCTGACTCCATGTGATCAGAAGGCTATTTTGTTATTTTATAATATTATATTATGTTAAAGAAAACTATACTAAACTGTACTAAAGAACAGAGAAAAGATACTTACAGAAGACTCAACAGATAATAATGAAAACTCGTGACACTTTCCAGAGTTCTGACACAGTTTGTGTGACCATTGGCCAAGAAATCAAAACAACTCACACCAGAGCCCAATCAGGATCATCACTTCAGGTAAACAAATTCCAAACACATTCCACATGAGCACAACACAGGAGAAGTGAATGAGATAAGGATTATTTTCCCATCTCTGGCCTCTCTCTGCCTTTTCAGCTTCCCAGGATAAAAATCCTGAGTGAAGGAATCGTGTTCAGAGGATGTGGATGCCACACACCTGCGTGGCTTTCAGCATTGCCTGGGCCAGGATCATAACCTGCTGCCAAAGGGTGCCCAGGGGGGTGGGTGCACAGCTCTGCCCATCTCCAGGGTCACCCAGGCAGGCTGGAGATGAGGAGCCAGAGCAGAGCCATCCGTGGCATTTGCTGATTTTTGCTCAGCTGAGCTTCTCCCTGCAGCACCCGCGGGGTTAATGCTGTGGAAAATCTGCCCCTCCCTCCCTGCTCCCTGCTCATCTGTCCAGATGTGTTAGGGCTGAGCCACCCCACGTCTGCCAGATGTGTCCCTGCAGCCCTCTGCCCCCTGGCTGTGTCACCAGGGCCACCGTGGCACAGGGGACACGCAGGTGCTGCCCTTTGCACCCCCCCACCCCGGGATGGTCTTAAATATCCTGGAAAATCGGGCTAAGACAGAAGGAAATAAGAACTGGAAGGGGCTTTGGTGGGGTTTATTTTGCAGTTCTCTTCTTCCCTGGTGCTGCCTAATGATACCCATGGATTTGGGGCTGGCTTCCCTCCTGGCCCTGGTGAGGATGTCACCCTTTCCTGGCACTGCCAGCAGTGTCACACAGGTTGTGGGCACTGCCAGCACTGTCACACAGGAGGTGGGCACTGCCAGCAGTGTCACACAGGAGGTGGGCACTGTCAGCAGTGTCACACAGGCACTGGGCACTGCCAGCAGTGTCACACAGGAGATGGGCACTGCCAGCAGTGTCACACAGGCCGTGGGCATTGCCAGCAGTGTCACACAGGCACTGGGCACTGTCTGCAGTGTCACACGGGCACTGGGCACTGCCAGCAGTGTCACACAGGCACTGGGCACTGCCTGCAGTGTCACACAGGAGATGGGCACTGCCTGCAGTGTCACACAGGCACTGGGCACTGCCAGCAGTGTCACACGGGCCATGGGCACTGCCTGCAGTGTCACACAGGCCGTGGGCATTGCCAGCAGTGTCACACAGGAGGTGGGCACTGCCAGCAGTGTCACACAGGCCATGGGCACTGCCTGCAGTGTCACACAGGCACTGGGCACTGCCAGCAGTGTCACACAGGCCGTGGGCACTGCCTGCAGTGTCACACAGGCCGTGGGCACTGCCTGCAGTGTCACACAGGCACTGGGCACTGTCAGCACTGTCACACAGGAGGTGGGCACTGTCAGCAGTGTCACACAGGTACTGGGCACTGCCAGCAGTGTCACACAGGAGGTGGGCACTGCCAGCAGTGTCACACAGGTACTGGGCACTGCCAGCAGTGTCACACAGGCACTGGGCACTGCCAGCACTGTCACAGAGGCACTGGGAGAGCAGCAGCTCGGGCCCCTCACTCTGCTCCCACTGCCCAGCACAGCTCCCACACTGGTCCCAGTTTGCTCTCTGGGAAGCAGCAGGGAGAGCCCTCAGCCCTGTTCTGATGTGGGGGTCAGGGATAAAAAAATCTGGCCACCAGGTGTTTCTGAGTGACAATGGCACAGATTCCCCCCATGTAAACACACGTACTCTGCCTCACTTCCCCTGGCACCAGCACCACCTTAAAATAGATCTGCCTTAAAATAACACCCTGCTAACCCCAGGCAGATGTGTAGTTTTTATTTTCCAGTAATCAGGAGGTTGTTTTTTTTGTTGGATTTTTTTTTTTTCCAGTGAGAAACTATTTAGCTAGAAATAGGCACCAGGAGAGGGGGTTGATGGCACCAGAACTACAAACTGCACCCCCAAACCAATGGCTAGGTGCCCCCTGGCTGCCCTGACTGAGCAGCCCCCAAACTCTTTTGAGCTGAAATCACTCAGATTTGTGGGCAAGGAGGACATTTCTGGCACAGGAGGTGCTATAGCAACCGCCTGAAGGTGCTTGGAAAAAGCTGAGAGGGGAAATAAATAAAATAAAAGCATTGGTGGAGAGCAGAGTGATGGTAAAAGGAGGAGAGGAGCAGGAGATCCCCAGGGTGTAACCTGGTGCCAAAACATCCAGTGGTATTTCTCTTGGGTGGTTTTAAACTAAAAATTCCAAAAGAGCAGAATGGTACAGGAAGGAGAAGTAAGACTGGGTCCTCTGCTGTCCCAAAGTCCCACATAAATTCCCAGCTCCACGTCCCTACAGGGTCTCTCTCACACCCCTTTCCCTCCCAGCACTGGGTACTGTCACCCCTCATCCCCCAGCACCATCCAGCCTTGCATAACACCTGCAATTTTGGGGCTGATCCTCCACCCCACCCAACTCTTGGTTCTAAATAGAAACTGGAACTGTGTTCTTGCTGAAAGCCTTGAGCTGCTGCATCCCCTGCTCACGGGTGCTGTGATGTGCTGGGCACCCCCCTGGCCTCATGCTGAGCAAGTGGGAAAAAAATCCAAATTCTGGCACCTGGGGAGCTGTGTCAGAGCTGTGCCAGAGGGCTGGAGCTGCCACAAGCCCCAGCCAGAGGGGAAAAAAACCACCTTTTGATTAGAACTTCCTCCATATTACATTTGATTTTATTTTTCCCTTCCCCTCCCAGCCCTTCCCTTGCTGCCACGGTTTGGCAGGATTAATTCAAGATAAAGTTACCCTGAGTGACGGCCTTTGCTTTTGTGTTCTCCTTGTCTATTTTCCACCTCGCTAAACCTAGAAAAACTCCAGAGAAATTCTCCAGCTTCCAGCCTTGCCAGGGGGCCCCGGCTCAGCCGACACTCATCTGCCGTCTCCGCGTTCAACCGCGGAAAAAACCCACAACACCTTCTGACAAGGGTTATTTTTATTTCTAATGAAAAGCGAAGCCTGCTGTGCACAGGTGGAGTGGGACGGATGACAGGCGCCGAGGTGCACACATCAAAATGATTGAGGGCTCGATTTCCCAGGGGAGGCTCTTGTTGGGCAGTGGGGGAGACTCCCCGAGCCGCTGATGTTTTATGGTTTCGCTGTTTGATTGGTGATAAAGTGCCCCCCCTTTTTGGGAGGGGTGAAGGGTGAGAGGCTGTGGCTGCACCATCGCTCAAGACAAGCCTGGGGTTTGTACTTTGCTGATCCCACAAGCACGGGGTCAGTTTGTGGCATAAATATGGGGTATAAAACACATGCCAAGGGCATGAAAATGAGTCAGGGCTTGGTGTGTAAAACACGGGCATAAAACACAGGCAGGGGCAGAACGTGGCTGTGCCCCAGCAGGGTCCACAGTGGGTTTTCCTCCTTGAAGCTGTCCTGACCTGCAGTGCTGTGTCCAGCCCTTAGAAAAGCATCAAACTAATTTGGTTTCAATAAGTGACTTTGAGCTCTGTGAGTGTCCAAGGCCAGGTTGTGCAGGGCTTGGAGCAACCTTGTCCAGTAGAAGGGGATGGACTGGGATGATCTTTTAGAATTCCAGCTTGTTCCTGGTGGGTTTCAGGCAGGGGATGGTGACACACAGAAGTGGAGCTGCTGCTGCCACCCTCACCGGGCTCCCATCCCATGAGTTCAGTCAGTTACTGAGCTCTGTCATTACTTTTTTTAACATTTATTTCTGGACTCACAGCAATTATTTCTCCAGCAGGGTGGAGGTTATTAGGATAACTGCTCCTGTGGTTAGTTTAGATTAGTTTGAGATGGAGAAAGGCAGGGAGAAGCTGTTGCTTGGAAAGAGGTGTGGTTATGCACTGGAAAGGGCAGCTGGAAGAGAAGGCAGGGAAAGCCCTGCTGACCCTCGAGGCTCCACAGGGCCACTGGAGGGTTCAGTCCCACTCCTTCCCAGGGAGGTGGGCAGGGAGGCAGCATCCTGACACACAGAGCTGGACAGCAAACCCCTGCTGCTCAGCCTCCCTGGGAATTTGCACACCTGGAGTTTCTCCATGCAAGCCCTTGACCCCACCAAGCCAAGCTGCAGCCCTGCTTGCACTCCAGGAAGGCTTTCCCAGCTTTCTGCAGATTTCCACCACCAGGCACAGGAGTCAGAGTGTGTTTGCTGACACTCCCCCCCTCCCAGCTGCATTATGCAGCCCCAGTAAATGCCCTTTCCATCTTGCTCTGATCATTAGCTGCGAGCATTCCGCTCCAGAGCTCTGCAATAATGAAAGCCACTGAACTTCGGGATCTCAATTAACTATGGCAAATGCTCTAGATCCTAGGAAAATACTTTGCTCAAATTATATTGCAATAATAATGTGTACATCCATTTGCTCCCCTGAGCGTGCGCCATGGATCTCACTCCTGCTCCCTCTCACGCCCTGAGCTCCAGCCCTTCATCTCCTTCCTGCCCAATGCACAGAGCCATTCCTAATCCCTGGGCTCCTCTGCCATCTCCCAAAACAAAACCGAGCCCTAATGCTGCCTGGCACTCCACCTCTCTCCTGATAAATGCATTCCAGCTCTTAATGAACGATACCACGTCGTTATAATTAATAAGCAGACGCGCCCGGTCCTTTGGCTGCCAACTCCCTTAATTGCAAGGCTGTCACTGCAGCAGTTGAGATCTTCACAGCTCGAAGGTCACGCTCCAGGTTTGGGGGTGATCTGGGGAGGGGCGAGAGGAATCAGGATTTCCAGCCTTGAAATAAGAAAATGGAGCGAGGCAGTGGTGGGGAAGGATCTGGGCACCTGCAGGGTCACCACCAGCCCACCCTGGCAGGGCTGGGGGGTTGCTGTGGGGGCAGGAGATGGGTTTGGTTTGTCCAGATCCATGTGAGGATGGGTTGGAGGTGGTGCCTGGGTGGGGTGTGGTGCTGCCTGCTCTGATGAGGATGGCAAAGCCCTGCCAGAGCTGTCACCCAGCCCTACAGCACTGCATTCCCAATCCCATCCAGCCTGCAGGAGTCTAATAAAACAAGTCCACACGTTACAAAATCAATTTCCTCTCTATTAATTTGGGTCTCTTAAGATTTATCATCATCTTTCATCACCAGATTAAAAGCAATTGGCAAAGTCTCAAATAACCTTTTAATTCTGAACTGGAAGCCAAGATCCAGATACGTGGAGCTGTGTCCTCTGGAGGGGCACTGAGTGGGCAGGATGGGGTCCAGCACCCCAATTTAGGACTGGGCATGGGCACATCCAAACCTGTCCTGCCCAGTGAGTCTCAGCCTGGCTCTTGGTTCATGAAGGAATTAATTACAGTTCTTCCTCTGCCTTCAATCGAAGGCTGCACTTTGATATTTATGTTCCCAGTTGTGGGTTGTGGCCTTGATTCATTAAGATTTGCATAGTAATTGTTTTCTTCTAATGATCTGGGAGGATGGCACCGTGGGGAGACGAGCCCTGCACACGAGGGTGGGCTGGGGCTGGGGCAGAGATCTGCCCTGATCATCACCAAACTGCCACTTTCTGCCCCAAAATGTGTTTGGCCTCTCCTGACCATGGCAAAGTGATTTGGGCCAGCCCAACCGTGTCCCTTCAATAATCCATGAAGATCTCAGTGCTCCCAGCCCTCCAGAGTGAGATTTGATCTGTGCTGCTTCCCCACAGCCTGATCTCAGCTGCCTTCTGCTTTTCTGGTTCTTATTTATTTTCTTCTTTCTTTCTTTTTTATTTAATAGAAGAGTTAAGCCTGTCCAGCAGCCTGACAGAGCAACTCCCAGGCTGCAATTTATCCATGGCTGTCACAGAATCCCAGAATGATTTGGGTTGGGAGAGACATTAAAGCCCATCCAGTGCCATGGCAGGGACACCTCCCACTGTCCCAGGCTGCTCCAGCCTGGCCTTGGGCACTGCCAGGGATCCAGGGGCAGCCACAGCTGCTCTGGGCACCCTGTGCCAGGGCCTGCCCACCCTGCCAGGGAGAATTCCTTCCCAAAATCCCATCTGGCAGTGGGAGCCATTCCCTGTGTCCTGTCCCTCCATGCCTTGGCCAAAGTCCCAGTCAATGGGTGCCCAGCACAGGCAGGAGCTGCTGGAGAGAGCCCAGGGAGACCATGGGATGTCCCAAGGTGTGCACAGGAGTGGCCACGGGCTCCACATCCCACTGAGACCCAGCAAGAGCTGCCCCAAAGCTGCAGGAGGGAGGGAGGCTGGGAGTAAATGACTGCACAGCTCTGCACTGGCAGGAAGAGACCATTTAAATCCGAAGCAAAGGTTAATGATATCCTGACAGTGGCAGAGGATTCCCAGCTCCCAGAGTGGGAAATTGCAGCTGAGTGACAGCCACGAGAGCTGGAATAGCAGGGACAGGGCTGGGCTGGGAATCAAATGCCCAGGGACAGCAGCACTGCTTCAGCTGTCTCAGTTATGTGGGGTTGACAGATGTTTATTTGTACATTTTTCTGATCAAAGGGAGGGTATTGTGTTGGTTTGGCAGGGTGAATGGCAATCCTTCTCCAGGTGTGTTCTTCCTCCTGTGGGGCAGGGTGCAGAGAAAGGGTTGGAACCCAGCTCTGCTTTGCTACTGGAATCCAGTAGCTGCAGAAGAAAGAGGATGATGATGATGATGATAATAATAATAATTCCCTTTTCTCATCCCTGTACCCATCTGTTTGCAGATTTTCCCTCTCCCAGGGCAGTGATGGATGACCAGTGATCTCCTGATGGGGCCATACCCAAATGGGAGGTGATGAATTCCAGGTACCTGCTCACCTGTGGGAGCTGCTGGGTGGGTGCTCTCCTTCCCTGCCAGTGCACAGGTTTGTCCTCCTTTTGCTGCTGCTGGAAGTGCCCACAGGTTTCCTGGGAACACCACACCCTGCCAGGGCCATGGCTCTGAGTTTGGGGTTCAGGCTGAGCAGGCACAGTGACCCTGCCCTCGCAGGGGACACCAGAACTCAGCTCACATCCTCAGGGGGAGCAAAGCTCTGGGTTCAACATCAAAATATCAAAATGAGCCACCCCAGCTTCCCCAGCACCAGCCCTTTGCAGCCCTGTCCTGCTTTTCCCCAGGCTGGCTCCTGCCCTCCTTCCACCCTCATTAGACACTTTGCAGATTCTTGAGCTGCTCCTCTCCAGCATCCCGTGGGATCCCAACCAGAAATGCCTCTCTTTGAAGGGCCCACACCAAAGCCTGTGTGGAGCTTTGAACCTACCACGTGTCATTGCCTGGAATAATTCATGTTAAACATTTGCTTGTGGTGGTGTGGAGGCCAGAGCTCCCCTCTCTCCTGGGCTGTGCCAGGGAGCAGGGAAGGGCTGGGAGCATCTCCTGTGAGTTTGTGGGATGGCTGTGGGTCTGCAGAGCATTTCTATTAAACTCTGGCAGATAAAATTCACTGTCAAAGCTTTAACAAGTGTCTCCCACAAGTTGTTGGGGCTGGGGGGCGGGAATAGAGGAGCAGCAGAAGCAGAGTGAGAAGAATTCAATATTTCTATTTGTTCTTACCCAAATAAATTGAGATGTATTTGTGGAAGTGTCAGAGAAGCCTGCAGGAATGATACTATAAAATAACACAGCTGCTTCATGAGTCTATGACAGACAGCACAGATTAATGTACCGGCGTTTTTATGGTCTGTTAACAACTGATATGGGTTTTAAATATATTATCTCCCATTGTATTGTCTGTCATTTTAAAAACTGCTCATGTCTATTGTGTTTGCTTTTAAGAGGTGCTTATGGAACAATCAGGCAGTTGCTTCCTGATCTCTCCTCTTCCCTACTTCCTAGATATATCATTATCTCACCCTCTTTCTCTCATTTTTTCCCTAGATAGTTTTTCCCCAGCACTTTCATGGGCAATTTATTCCAAAACCTATCGAAGCCCCCTCATGTTCCTTAATTTCAGGAGCTTTAAAAAGCTTTTCCACCTTCACACCTGGTTATCAGTGAAATGTGGGTGAGCTGGAGGGAGGGGGTCAGGCTGGAGGGGTGTGGAAGGGGAGGGTGGGTGCCTGTGCCACCCTGGGCACCCAGGGCTCCAGGTGTCTGCTCTGCTGAGCATGGGGAGAGAGAAGGAGCCAGGAGTGAGGTCTGAGCTGGGAAAGTGTGAGGATGGGTTTTACTGGGCAGTAGAAAGTCAAGCAGGGTTCTGAGGTGGGGAGGAAATCCTGCATTGGCTCTCAGTGCTTGCTGGCAGAGCAAAACTTGGGTTTTCTTTTTGGCTGGGGCTTGGGGAGGGTGGGACTATGAGGGCCAGGGCTCCTGGCTGCCCCAGCAAGGAGGATTTCAAGCCAGACTCCCCCCAAACCTCTCCAGTGATCCCTTCACCCAGGAAATGCTCCCAGGCAGAAGCTCCCCCTGGCTTTGCTCCCACCTCTCTTGGCCACTTGCTCCATCCCTGTCACATCTGTCACCTCCTCCCTGTGGCCAGCCACGACCAGCAGCATCCTCCACCACTGCTGGTGACCCCCAGCCCCCCCTGGGCCCTGCACAGCTTCTCACAGGGCAGACACCACGAGATCAAAGGCTGCAGGAGGAAACATCTGGATCTCTCCCTGGCATCTGGAGGGGAGCAGCACTTCCAGCTGAGCACATCAGCAGGGGAGAGCCCTGCCCGTGTCTCCCCAGGGCCATTCTCACTCCCATGGGGTCACACCGTGCTTGAGACCTTCACTGACTCATCCCCATCCTTCATCTTCAGCCCTAAAAATGTCCTTTTCCTCCACTCTGCGCCCCTTAAAACTGGGCAGCCCCAAAACAGCTGCAGGGCTCTTGTGGGAGCATTGCTGGGGCAGTGAGGGGAGGTAATGGATGTGTGTTTGTGCCCATAACTTCCTCAAAAGGCTTGAATTGCTGCATTTGGAATTATATTAGATTGTAAGAACAAAGATGCCCTTTTGATGCTTTGTAGCAGCACTGGAGATAATGAAAGGAGAGGAATTTTGATAAGGATGAAAGATAGCTTCCCTCAGCTTCCCATGGCTGATAAAGTGCTGCCCAGATGAAGAGAGTTTAGAATTAAAAGCGTCACAAAAGTAAAACAAAGTAAACAGTGCCCAGCGCCTCTCTAACAAAATAAAATTACTCTGTGGAGAGGAGACAAACAGGACAATAAAGAGAAGCACTCAATGCAGCACAGAGAGGGACAGCTCGGGTTTGAGGTGGGAGCAGAGGCACTGGGAGCTGCCATGAGGGAAACAGCAGCCAGGAAATGTGCTGGAGGTGGGAAATTTGGGCTCCTGCATCCCTCACTGCTGCATGGGCAGCAAAGGGAACGGCCCCTTATCACCAAAGGGGTATCGAGGACAAAGGTGGCACAGAGACTCCATCAGCAGAAGGCATGAAAGGCACTTTATTATTAGAAATCCACAGTTCTTATAGAAACCATGGTGGACCTAAGCCCTGACTGGAATCAGGAATTCCTTCAGGAATCTTCTCTCACCTGTTGGTCAAGAAGGGACAACTCCTTCTTGTGACCATCTGTGACAAACAGAGATTGCCTGCCAGGTGCAGAGATTGAGATAAGAATTGTTTTAATTCTTTCTCTGAGCTTTCTCACAGCTTCCCAGGAAATCCTGGGACAGCTCTGTCTCTCTCTCTGTTCAGAGGATGTGTGATTACCACAGCCCCTCAACGCTGTTGTGAAGATGGGGTTGAGAAAAGGCCGTGCCAGGGTCACCTCCTGGTGTGTCAGCCAGGTGGGAGAGGAAAGTGGGGGTGTTCCATGACTGCTGGGTGAATTGGGGTCAAAGGGCTGGGTCTGGCTGTGGAACAGCACAGGGGAGGGTCCAGCAGAAAACTGTGGCCAAAGGAGATGCTGGAAAGTGGTGGCCAAGAACCTCCTGGAAAGGGATGGCCAAGAATCTTCTGGAAAGGAGTGGCCAAGAACCTTCTGGAAAGGGGTGGCCAAGGACCTCCTAGAAAGGGATGGCCAAGAACCTCCTGGAAAGGGGTGGCCAAGAACCTCCTGGAAAGGGGTGGCCAAGAACCTCCTGGAAAGGGGTGGCCAAGAATCTTCTGGAAAATGCTGGCCAAGAAACTTCTGGAAAGGGGTGGCCAAGAGCCTTCTGGAAATGTGTGGCCAAGAATCTCCTGGAAAGGGATGGCCAAGAAACTTCTGGAAAGGGATGTCCAAGAAACTTCTGGGAAATGCTGGCCAAGAATCTTCTGGAAAGGAGGAGGTGGCTAAGAACCTCCTGGACAGTGATTGCCAAGAACCTTCTGGAAAGGGGTGGCCAAGAGCCTTCTGGAAAATGGTCAGCAGAGACCTCAGTGGTAGCAATGGCCAAGGAGCTCTGGGAAGCTGTGGCAAGGAGCTCCTGGGTGGGGACAGTGTGTCCCCACTCACAGGCAGGGTCCCAGCCTGGCCCAGAGCCCCAGGTTTGCTCCCTGCTCTGCTCAGAGTCTCTCTGCAGTTTTGGCAGCTGGTCGGGCCCTGCCTGGGTGTGGCCAGTGCTGGCCTTGCTCAAGGCAGTGCCTGTGCTGCCATGGCAACCAGGGATGCAAAACTGCTGCTTAAATCCCCAAATAAACAAATCCTCCACCCCTCCAAAGCCAAGGCATCCTTCTCACCTTGTTCCCCACACGCTGTTTCTTCTCCTGGGAGCTGCTGAGGAGCCAGTCCTGCCTGGGGACACGCTCACACCAGGGGTGTGACACCCCTGTTCCCCACATGTCTGTCTTCCCAGGCCTCAAGCAGATCCTGTTGTGATCCCATTTATCAAAATAACAGTTTTTCCCCCCATGTTTTGCACTTTCCTTAGTGCAGAGGAGTGACCACCTTGACTGCTGAGCCACTACAGTTTAGGGTGTGCTCCTTGCTTTGAGAGCTTGAGAGGGGAAAAGTAATCCCCCATAAAAAAATGAGATGGCCACTGACACCCAGATCGAGCCTTTCCTGTCCATGTCCCCCTTGCAGGGTGCAATGTTCCCTCCCTGAGCCCTTCTGAGGCCTTCAGGCTGCCCTTGAGTGTCCACGTGGGTGATGTACCCTGGCTGAGTGCCAGGGCTTGTCCAACCTGCAGGACCCTCTGACCCTGCACACAGGAGGAGCTCAGGACAGGGATGCCCCTGGGGACACCACGTAGCATGTGACAGCCTCAGCCACAAGTTTTGGGTGTTTGGCCTGGCCCAAATGTGGTGTTTATACACGTGATGATTTCTTGTTTGCCTGAAAATTGAGATTTGTTCCTCATAACAGGAAATATTCAGCTTGTCACCTTCATCAATGCTCACTGGCTGGGTCAAAACTCCCAGCTCAGGCAAAGCCAGGCTGTGTGGCTGCTGTCATCTCACCAGCCTGGATCATCTCCCAGAAAAACCCCATGTAGGGGCTCCAGGGCTGCTCTGGGAGCTGCAGAGAGAGAGCTTAAACTGATACGAGTTACTCCCTTGGGAATCCTGGTAAGTCCTTATGAAAGAAATCCTAAGAGATGCTTGTAATATTTAATGGGGGTAAAAAACAATGGGTGTCCATAGAAATGATCCTGTAGGGAAAACAGCCCATCTCCTGTAGGAAATGAATCTGTAGAAATGCTGGAGGACCATGAAGATCTAATTATATTTCTCTGAGTATTTTAAAACCTGGAGGGGTGGGGTGAACACAGAGAGTTTGCCTTTAATTGAATGAAGCTTTGGAAAAGAAGGTGGAGCAGTGACAAAATGAGCACTGGAGCCAGAGGATCCCTCAGCCTGCAAGGGGGACAATGTGTGGCTGAAGGACTCTGCAGATATTTTGGGCAGCTTTTAGGGAAAGTCCTCTGCGAGGCCACCTGGGTCCGTCCCATCTCCATTGTGACAGTGGGAGGTGATTTCTCCAAACCCCTCGGGGTGACAGAGCATCCTCTGATGGCAAAGGAGCCAAAACCTCATTTTTGGCAGAAAATGGGGCAGTGTGGGGATGCTTTGCTGTCTTGGTTTGAAGTTCTCTGGTGGCATTGGACAGGTCTCCTCAGGATGGGAGGACACTGAGTTTGCTGCAGAAGGGAAATGTGATGAATATTTTCAAAGGCAACTTAGAAGAAAAGTTCTGAGCAGATTATAGTTTAATCATTTGATCTCCCAGGTAAATATTAACACTGGAAAGCCATTTGTTTTATTTCTCCAAATGCCTGAAGTGTTCCCAACCAGGCAGGGTTTGAACCTGCTCTTATCAGGCTCTGGAATCTGCTATGGGTCAGTTCCTGCCGGGATCAGAAGCAAAAGGACCAGGCATGGGCTGGTCCCCAGCCAGCCCTGAATCTCTGGGATCCAGGGGTCAGCCACTTGGGTCAGGGGACAGAAAACTGGCCAAGGTCCACATGGGCTTGGAGCTGCCCTCTTTGTGTCTCTGTGTCTCAGGAGGCAGGGCCAGGGGAGGTTTTGCTGCACCCCCCTCTCTGTTCTGGGTGCGTTGCACTGGGAGGATCATTGGTGTCCTTGTTGCTCCTGCTGATGCCACGGTATCAATCCTAAATTTTGTGGCAGGGAAAGGACACCTGGGTCTCAGCCCAAAGGATCAGCATGGTGGGGAAACCCTCTTCATCCCCCTGTGTGCTGTGCACAGCAGGTTACAAACCCTTGGCAAATCCAAAGCAAAGGGATCAGCAAAGTGATGATGACAAGAGAGAGGAATCCTGAAGAGAGGGACTGAAACTGCTGCTGGAGAGAAGTGATGCCTCCTTTAGTACCCATCTCCTCCTCATCCAACCCCATGCTCCCATCACTCCCAGTGATGGCATCAAATGGAAAATTAAGTTATCAAAACCTTTCTTCATTGATTTCTTCAGACTTGTCTCCTGAAGTCCCTGTGTGCTTGAGAACACGTGAAAATACAGAGGGAATAAACAGCAGAAACAGTCTAAACAAGCCCAAACAGATTGGAAACCTCAAATCTCACAAACCTTATGCAGCTTCACGCTTCAAATCACCTTAAGTATTTGCAGCACGCACCAGGATCTCCTTTCTATCATAATTAAATACGTCTGTCTCCGAGCAAAGGGAGGAGAGCTCGGGGGAGTTGTCACCATCCTTAATCTCAGCTGCCATTCCTCAGCAGCTCTGTCACAGCACTTTCAAAACAGGGGCTTGGGGTAAAAAGTATCTTCCAGGACAGACTTTGAGAAATGTCCCATCTTTGCAGCCTGCCTTGGTGTTTAAAAGCAGGGTGGATCCAGCCCTGCAAGCGCAAGGTGGAATCAGAGCTGGGGTGTTTTGTAGAGCTGGAGTTGCACTGGTTGGGTTGGACTCCTGGGCATCTTTAGGAGCTAAAGAGGGTGGAAATGGGGTGGGGATGTGTGAGCACGGGCTGCTGAGCCCCTTCTATCCATGGGTGAGGAGCCAGCCTTGTCCAGCCGGTGGGGAGCTCCAAGAGGAGCTGGAGCTGGTGCCTGCTCAGCCCTGGTCCTTGGCAGGAGAAGCTCCCCAAATCCTCCCACCTGCCAGGCTCCATCCCTCGGCAGGATGCCCCAGCCCTGGGCAAGCTCCCTGCCTCGTCTCCTCCTCCTCCTCCTCGGGGGTAGAAGGTCTCTCCTCTACACAGCATTTCCACCGATAAAAATGGGGCTGGCTTTGAGCGAAAATGCCACTGTGATTCCTCCAAATGGAAAATCAATAGGAGTCCAAAATTAATTAACCGTGTCTGCAGTTGGGGCAACCAGTTAAATAAAGCTGAATGAAGCTTTTCAGCCCGCAGCTGGGGCAGGATCCACCCGTCGGTGCCTCCGTGGCGGCTTCCTTTGACCATCCCCCTGCATCGATTCCCCTCCATCCCCGCTCCCACCGGGAGATGCCGGGGAGTCTTTCCAGGGGGAATGGACCAGAGAGCCCCACCACGAGCTGCTCAAGGTCAGACCGACTGCTGCTTTCCGATGGGGCGGGCTCCAGAGAGTAAACAATAATTAACCTTAAATTAAAACTGCTTGTAATCTTTGATTACCCGCCTGGTTCCTCGATGTGCCAAAGCCCATTTTGTTTCTGGTTTCCTTGGAGATACCACCCGGTCTCCCCACCCCCTTCCAGCTCTGCTCCAGCTTTTTTTTTTTTCTTTTTTTCTTTTTTTTTTTTTTAAAGCAGGTTTAAAAACAGCTATTAGCAGAGCTTGTTAATCATCATCCCAGGCTGCTAATAGCACTCTGGCCACGGTTAATCACAACGAGCTGCAAGGATGCTGCAAATGCTTTCAGTGGAATAATTGCCTCCCTGTTCCTTCCATCCCCTTTTCCTTTTATGCAGAATTCTCTCCTCTACCCAGGTTGGGAAATTTGGATGCAGGACACTTCTGGCTTTTTCGATTTTGGCTTGGCTGGTGATGACATCCTGAGGGACTCGGGGAAGGGCTGTGCCCTGCTGGGACCTGTTTGAGTTGCAGCAGCAGCAGCAGCTCTTGCACATCGGGTACGCAGCCAGAGAGGGGGAATTTGGGAGCGTGGGGCTGTGTCCTGGGAAAAGCAGGGCCGAGCTGGAGATCAGAGGTCCCTGGGGATGTGGATGCTGTTAATAACAGGCTACGGCTGCAGCCTCCGGCTTTTCAAACCTCCGAGGAAGTTCTTTTTCACTCATCAGTGCCCCGTGCCTCAGATGCGCTGTCAGCTGCACCCAGAGCAGCCTCCGCTCGCAGAAAATAAGAGGAGGGGGATGAGGCTGGAGATAACATCCGTGATCCCGGGCTGGCTTCATCTCCAGGGCATCCTTCTTCCCCTGGAGCTGCTCCAGCTTCCTGCTGCTGTAGCTGGAGCAAGCTTTGGCCTCCCAGGTCTTCAGCACTTTATTTTTTTTCTCTGAGTGAAGCAGCTGCTTGAAGTCTTCCCTGTACAAGCCCAGGACACGGGGCTGTAATAAATAAAGTTTCTGTCTACAGCATCCTCCCGAGGGGAGGCGGAGGGGCAGGAGCAGTGGGGGGGGACCCCCAAAATCTCTGTCCCCGGCTGGCAGCGGGGGCAGCTCCGCCCTGGCCGATCCCATTTAGCGGCGTTTGAACCGCGACCCACCCGTGCGGGGCTTAATTGTGGCTCTGGCTGCTCCTGCTGAAATGACAGATAGGGGACAATTCTGCCGGTTGACAATAATTGTTCTCCTAATTACAGCAATGACATTTACTGGAAAGCCACCGCAATCCCATTACCTTCTTATGTTAAATTCTGTGGCTTTAAAATTGCATTCCCTGTCTCCTCCTCCTGGGATTTATCCCTCTGGATACAGGAGTGTTTACCTGCAGCATGGGGTGCCATGGACGCTCCTGGGGGGCCCTAAAAGAGATGCTATTCATTTGGGTTTGGGTGAGTTGATTTTGATACTTTTTGCCTGCCTTATCCTGCATTTTTAACCCATCGCCTGGATGGGGGGTGCTGGAATATTCAACTGGCTGGGGAGGTGACAACACCCAGGCATTGGCACCCCAGAATGAATCCATTGCATTAATCCATCACCCCCCAGAGGACACCAGGCAGATGGAGTTTAACAAAATTTCTTTTTCTGTACTGCAGGTAGCAAACCTGAACATCCTCATTCTCCCCCATCACCAAGAGAAAGGTGCCTGTAAATAGTTCTTTTTTAAGACCCTTAATATTTTATAAAGGGTTCTAATGAGCCAATGTTCTGTTTTGTTTGGCTGTTTATGTGTCGTTAACTCTGTGAACAAGATACTTTAATGGGCTGCCCTCAAAAATATCTTTTAATAAAGCACTATAGCTCTTCTCTGGAGGGCCAGTGTTTGGTTAAGCTGGGTAAATGATGATGAAGATGATGTCTTTCAGTAGTTTCTTCTTTCCTCTCCCCTCCTCTCTTTTTGCCTCACACTGAACCAGCTCAAGTTAATTATTTAAAAGGGAGGAAACTTTAATTTTCAGGATTGGGAAAGCTGAAGTAGGGTCATGCACAAGAGCTGTGCCCTAAAGCTGGACTGCCCTCCCAGACCACCAGCATGGTCGTGTCTGAGTGGGGTAAAGAAAGAGCTGAAATTCAGACACAGAACCACTGCAGAGAAACAGGTCCCTTCCCTTTGTGGCTGGAGAAGCCAAAGGGGTTGGCCCACCTCCAAGGCAGAGAGGATCAGGAGCACCATCTCCTCTTTGAATTATAGTCCTCCCTTTCTGAAATAAAAAATAAAAAAGAGAGAAAAAAAAGCTTTTTTCTGTCTCCAGGATGACTGCTGGGAGGTGATCATTTTTCTTTGAGAAACTGAGGCTCCCTTGTAAAACTTATGGAGAAATAAGGTCATTTGTCAATTCAAGTCATTGTCTTCCATACATGAAAAACATGGCAAGTGCAGCTTTTGTAAAATCTAAATTGAAAGTAAATAGGGAGCGGGCAGTCCTTGGTGATAAAACCTCCCATTCTGTAGATTTCTGGTACAATATTTATTTTATCCTCTTTATAACTACAAGGGCTGTCTCTGTGTGTTATTAAAGTAATGCATTTGCTTAACCTGCACTTAAATTCCCTCCCAACCTTCCCTGATTGTACATCTCACTGCTACATGTTCCCAGCCTGCTGGTCTCAGCTGGACAATTATATTAACTGCTCCTATTTGCAATTACTATGAATCATAAAGCAAGTCTGAATGGATTGTTTTTCTTTATTGAAAATGTTTAAACTTAATGCATCGCAAATGTCACAGCCATGGGGCTGCTCCTCGGCGCTTTGGGAAGTGCCTGCCTGCTGATGGAGCATTATGGGATGAAGTTTGTCATTTCCTCCCCTCTGCCCATCCCTTCCCCTGCAATGCTGAGAGTTCCAGGTCAGGTTGGCATGACCTGCTCCAGTGGGAGGTGTCCCTGCCCATGGCAGGGGGTGGAACACAATGAAATTTAAGGTTCCTACCAGCCCAAACTATCTTGGGATTCTATGAATACACTGCACCAAGAAAGAACCCCAAACCTACAAGCAGCTCCGTGGATATCTCTGTGAGAGTGGTAAAGGCCCCCTTTCCAAAATGCCCCCAGGCACTGGCAGTGAGCTGAATTCAGAGGAGGCTTGAGCCTGAGCTCATCCTACATCTCTTCCCTTGGGCTGTCTGCAAGGTGGAATATTGTGCTGCAGAGATGTTCCCCAGGAAAAGTCTGGAAAACACCTGGGACAAGCACAAGGTTATGGGCTGCAGCCACAGGGAACAGTCCTGCTGCTTCCCACCATTTCTTCCAGACCTTCCTCACCTCTACCAACTTCATTTGGGGTTTCCCTTCAATGTCCCCCCAAGGTGTTCCACCCTGACTTGGTAGGACAAAGTTTTGGAGGTCTTTGAGGCTTCTGGACATCTTTGGTGTCTCTGGGCACAGAGGCAGGTGAGTACCAAGGGGATGATGGATTTTGTCCAGCAGGAATTGGATGATATCCCACAAAGCACTCTCATTCCCGCAACTCATCTTGCAGCCTTCAGCTCTACTTCACTCCTTTTTTTTTTCAGTCCAGCCAGGACAAATTCTCCTTGTGCTGTGGCTCTGGGGTGGTTGATAGCCCAGGATTTCCTGCTAAGGGAATGGAGGTGACCTAACCCCATGGAAAATTGGGAAAGATCAGAACACTTGTGGTTCTGGCAGGGCAGGGAGGGCTGTGGGAGTGGAGGGCTGAGCTTGGACAGGGCAGGTTGTGCCTGTGACTTACAGAGAGGATGGGCTAAAGGAGAGGACTTGATTTCTCAATTATTATGTTCCAAATGTCACAAATGGCGGGGGGGGGTTGTGCCACTTAGCTGAGAGAACCAATGAACAGGGTACTGATGGGCCTGACCCAAATCCTGCATCCCACAGCTCTGGGAAGGTTTGGCTTCAGCTGGGATCTGTGTCTAACTTGCTCTGTCACTGCTGGTTTATTTTTGATCATGGAACCCAGGACACGAGGCTGATGATCCTGCTGTGAGGAAAAGCTTGGCCCACTTGGGAATGCTGCTCTTAGGGTGGGACTGGGATGTGTGTGGGACATGGCTCCTTCATCCTGTGACCTCATTTCATGGAGAAGCAGCAGGGAAGCTCTGGGCTGGGCTGGAGATGGGTGCAACCCCTTGGAGTCCCAGAGGAGGCTTCAAGGTTTGCTTTTCTGCATTGAGGATCTGCATTTCTGACACCACAGGACTTGCACCGAGGTGGACCCGTGCCAGCCCTGAGCATCACAGTGGGTAGAGCTGCTCCTCTGAGCTCACTCTTGCTTATGCCACAAACTGGGAGTAACTCCAAGGACGTGGGAGAGGTTGGACAGTGGAGAGCTAGTTCAGGATGAAGCAAGGCTGGCTGAAAGCCAAAGCAAATCCAATTTTCCTTCCACCCCTGAGACAGAAATTTGCGGAGCTAAGTTCAGATTCAACTTCGTGTTTTGGTTCAGCTCAAAGTGCTCCCTCATTTTTAGTCTCAACATCATCAAAGTCCCCTTAATTAGATCTGTATCTCAGACACATTCCTTTGCAGCATGTTGCTAATGCATCCAAAATGGCAACGTCCCACATCCCATAATACCCACAAGTTTTAAAGAATTATATGCTTTTTTTCCCTTGTTTTTAAATCACTTTTTAGGTCCAGACAGGGCAAGATAGCAGCAGAGATGGAATCAATAGTACAGAGGACTGATAGAAATTACCCAGCCTTAATAAACTTCACGCACGGCTTCCTATTGCAGCTGTACATCAGCCCAGACAAACAGAGATGCTGAGCTGGGAGGACACAAAAAAATAGGCTGAAATAGGATGGTTATTAAAAGGGTTACAGATGACGCAGTTCTCATCTTTTTCAGGTGCTTTGGTTCCTTCCCATGCTTTTATTGTGTTCCTGATGGCCGTGGTTTGTAGCAAGAAATCTTTCCCCAGAAAATCCTGCCAGAAGTCGCTGTGCTCCTAAAGCATTGCTTCCTCCTCTTGGGGCTGGGCTCTGCTTGGATGCAGAGTCCCTGTGCCCAGCCCTGCTCCTGGGTATTTGTGACATTTTGGGAGGGGTTAGTGTTAATATTCACCCCCAAAATGTGAGCCCCATCTCCTTTCAGCAGCTGCAGCATCCTCCGTGCGGGCGACAGCCGCAGAATTAGGTCCCTCTTCCCCTTCCCGGGGGAGACGTGGGAGAGATCAACACACCAAAGCAATTAAAAAATAATAATCACAGACCAGTAGAAAAGGAAAAAGCATAAAAAGTGGGACTAATTTTATGACAAGAAATGAGGCTGTAAAACCAGGAGCAATTAGAGCACAAAGGCAATTAAACCATTTCAAAAGGCTCAGTGAAATTTATTTACTTCTTCCTGTTTTTTTTCTAGGAGGCTTTTGGGGACTGGGGACCTTTTTTTTCCCCTAGTGCTGACGGGACCTGGCACCAGGAGTTTTCTTTTTGCCTCCAGATCTTAACTCTGTGTTTCTGCAGTTTAATTCTTTTTTGAGGAAGAGAAAAAAAGGCAGGTGCTTCTCCTGGCAGTGGAGCCATCCCTCAGGGGGCAGAGCTGCTTGGGGAGGTTTGGATCCCCTGCTCCTCCCAAGATCTCTCCAGGCAGAGATTTGAGGCAGTTCTGCTCCTCACAAGGATGGATTACCAGGGTCAGGGAGGAAATGATGGGGTGAGATCCTGGCACAGGCTGCCCCTGGATCCCTGGAAGTGTCCAAGGCCAGGCTGGACAGGGCTTGGAGCAACCTGGGGCAGTGGAAGGTGTCCCTGCCATGGCAGGGGTGGCACTGGGTTGTTTTAAGATCCCTCCCAACCCAGATTTCAAGGGAAATATAGGTTGGATATTAGGAAAAAGTTTTTTACAGAAAGGGTGATGAAGTTCTGGAATGTTCTGCCCAGGGAGGTGCTGGAGTCACCATCCCTGGGTGTGTTTAACAAAGCCTGGATGTGGCACTGGGGGCCAGGGTTTATTGAGGTGTTGGGGCTGGGTTGGACTCAATGACTTTTAAGGTCTCTTCCAACCCAGTGATTCTGTGAATTCTGTAAATTCTGTGAAATCATTCCATGATTTTACAAGTCATAGTGGGGGGGAAAAGCTTCTGTGCCTCCCCAAACCACGGGTTATCTCGGGCACTGTGTGTGTTGGGAGCCAAGGTGCTGGACTAGAGATGAGGATGTGGATTTAAACCCTGGATTAAAAGCCCCAAGGTTTCAGAGGAACATCAGGAAAATCCTCTGATGCAGCCAGGGAAAAGAGCCTTCCCTCATGGAGAGCACTGCATCAAACACCCCTGGAAACGTGTCCTTGAGTCTCCCAGCACCTATTTTAGGCATCTCATTACCTAAGCTACAGCACCTAAAGTGCATCTCTGGATCTCACCCTAAATCCTGGGAAACTCAATAAGTGCTCACATGTTATGATGATGAGTTGCCCATAACTCTCCAAACACGTCTCTATATATATCTCCATATTCACTTACAGGATGGAACCAGCTGCCTGGAAGATTTATTGCTGTGTTATTGATGCTCTGTGTTCCTGCAGGGGGACAGGACCCTGTGCCCAGCCCTGGGGATTTGTGATTTGGGGCAATGTGAAGTCCTCAGCTCTCTTCCACAGCCTGTGATTGGAAATCTTGTGGAAGATTTGTGGAAAGTCTCCAAATGACAGCCTGGTCCCAAATTTCCCTCTTCAGCTGTGTTAAATGGGGACACTTAAATGCATTTTGTGGACAAGTGGATGGAGTGTCCCTACTCCCAGCGAGGTCACTAAGAGAAACTGGGGAAAACGTAATTTCCACATTTTAGGGCCTCAGTGAGATTTCTTTCCTGGAATTGCAACTTTATTCAACTTGAAAATTACCTTGAAAAGCTTGAACATACTCAGTACTTCACTCTCCTTCTCTGCAAAATGGGTCAAACCACACGAAGTGGGAAGACCTGGCTGGGAACACCCCCAGGGCGCTGCTTTATCACCCTGATAACGACCCCTGCCACCTCTGCCAGGACTCTTAATGGCAAAGAGGCAACATAAAACCCCTCTGTTCATTGCAGTTCAACCCTGTCCTCTGCAGCACAAACCTGATGTCCTGACTTTGGCACTTGCCTTCCAAAAAAAACCTCTCGCTGCTCATGAAGATGCAGAGGTTGAAAATGAAAATGAAATCCCAGTTATGAGCACTGATGGTGCTGTAGGAGATTCTCCCTGGGGTGGGCACACAAGGGTGGGTGCCCCTGTTCCAGATCCATCAGTGGTAAGTGATGAGATGTTTCATAAAGGAAAAACTCCCCCAAATTTAGAGCTGTGAGCAAAGGACCTGCTCCGTTCCTTGATGCTCAACCTAAATTTGTCTGAACCTCTCCTGATTTCTCCGGATGATTTCCTGGTTCATAAC
The DNA here is from genome assembly GCA_013400575.1 of Peucedramus taeniatus. Classification (NCBI taxonomy): domain Eukaryota; kingdom Metazoa; phylum Chordata; class Aves; order Passeriformes; family Fringillidae; genus Peucedramus; species Peucedramus taeniatus. The sequence continues at coordinate 154,428 of WBNO01021610.1, read as the reverse complement.
TAGAAGGAAATTAAGTTTTGAAGAGCCTGTAGCCTGAGATTTATTCCATTTCTGTTCCCTTTGAATCAGGAACCATCAATAGTCATGGCGTGTCACAGGGTATCTAAATTACAACGCACCATTTCAGCTGCCTAATTGGATGAATGAATTTTAGAGAAAATTAATGAATGGTGAAGAGCTCATTTTTTAGTCTTTTTTCTTTTTTTTTTTTTTTTTTTTCCTCAGTTTTTTTTCTTTTCCTCCCCATGCAAATTCCTGCCGATGCAAATCAATTGTCTGCGCTTGAAATTCATGAAGCATCGAGGGGATCCCCACAGCTTTCCCAGCTCCCTCGTGGCTGCCTTGGGAACTGATGGATAAATACAGCCAGCCAAAAATGTTGGTTTGCTGGAATAGCTTTACAGATGGCTCTTTGGGCTGTTTTTCCTGCTCTTTTTCTGGCCCAGAGAAGGAAGATCTGCCTCCTCCCCCAGGACCCTGCAGCAGCCCAAGGATTGGAGCAAGGTGGGTGCAACGAGCTCTGAGCTCAGTTCATTGCTTTGGGCTTTTGCTTGGTGTAAAATAACAGACCAAATATATCAAGGGATATATTTATATGTGTGATATATATATATATGTGATATATATATATATGCATAAAGTAATATACCAAGTGTAAAAAGTAATAGAATATAAAGTAAAAATATCTATATAAGTGTGTGTATATATATACACTTGAATATACACATATAAGTGTGTGTGTATATTATCTATTACATGTGTATAATATTATATATATTATATACAATAGATATTATATATATATTTATATTATATATATCTATGTTATATTTTAATATATAATTATATATGTGTGTAATATATATAATTATATATATAATTTATATTAGATATAGATATAGATATATGAGGTTGGAACTAGATGATCTTTAAGATCCTTCCAACCCAAACTATTTTATGACTCTTTTTCTCTCCATATAAAGGGTTGTGGGTTTTTACTCTGCCCACAAAGGGTCCATGTCTTGTTGCTTTAGGGCTGCTGCCCTGTCCTAGGATTTCCCAGGAGGAGCAGGGGGCTCTGGGTGATGCTCAGAGCTGCTGCAGAGGATGCTTGGATTATTTCTGGAGATTTTTTCAAGGTGTGTTTTCTCCTTTATTTATTTTATCATCCTGGAGAGAGGGAGAGAGTCTGGACAGGGTGGGAATGGGGAAAAGAGGGCAGGTAGGGATGGTTCTGGGGACAGGGGGCAGGAAGCTGACCCATTTCTCCAGTCATATTTCTACACAGGGCCTGGTGTGCTTATTTCCTCTCAGATTTAATGACAGAAAGTGAAACAGGACCCAGATAACTGACCTGGTTTAAACCACTTTGTAGGATTTTTAACCAAAAAAAAAAGAGAAAAAAAAGAAAGAAAAGTCCCTCTGGATTTAAGAAACTTCAGCTGAAGTTTCACCACTTGGAGCACATTTGAATCTCACCAGGTAACTTCATTTGGTTTCCTTAATGAAGGCTGCACAGCGGGGTTAATTCTGCTTTCTATGTAAAAAGATTAAGTAGTAGTTGGGTAAAACACTTCATCACTGAAGTGATTTTCAGGATGTACTCACTCCGAAGGCACAGATGTAATACCTGCTTTTAAATTCAATTAGCTCTGACTCAGTTGTGTTGCCTGAATACATTACCACAGCTTGAGACAGTCAGTGTTATTCTTTAAAGCTAAAAAAAAAAAAGGGAAACAAGAAAAAAAAAGGCAAGAAAAAAAAAAAAGAAAAAAGAAAAAAAAACTATTTGGAGATTTCCCTAAATGTGTTATAATTCCATCAATATGTCACGTGCTTTAACAGCTCCTGACACTCCCACCCTGGGTTTTCCCCTTCCCTGGCAGCAATTCCCAAACTGGCACAGAGCCATGGGGGGCTCTGGGGTCCCAAAGGGGCTGTGGAGGGTCAGATCCCTAATTCACAGCTTTTCCCCTCTTTTTTGACACTCTCATTTCTTACAAGTTCTAGGGTTTGGGGCTTTCCCTCTGTGCTGGCCACTGGCCATCCTCATGTCCCAGAGCAGGTCCCTGCCTCTCCCCCTGCCTGTTTATTAAATTTTTATGTGGCATCAGAGGGAAGGGCTATTTGAAAGCTAAATTAATTAACGCTTGTAAAACACGTGGAGATCCAGGGATGAAAGGAGCAATAGAAATGCAATTTATTTTATAATTATCGAGACAACCCTGAAAGACAACGAGGCTCCTGTTGGCGCGGGATATTTTATTTTAATTAAATCTGGGGCCGTGACGTTTCCATGCACAGGAACCTCCTGGAGATGATGTGTGCCCAGCAAAGCACTGCACTGGTGGCTGGGGATGGGAACTGGGAGGACTGGGCTCTGGCAGCCTCCAGGTGTTGAGGGGAAGGGATTTTTTTGCAGGATAATCAGAGCTGGACTCTAACTTTCCCTGTAAAGCACAGAAATCATAATGGGGTAGCCTGCTCCTCCATTTGGGATGGAAACAGGCAGAGCCTTCACATGCTGAAATAGAGGGAAAAAAAAAAACAATTCATAGCAATTTATGAATTTAAAGTGTGTTTTAAGGTTATTCAAGCAATCCTGAACCTCTGGCTTTTGTTGGCTTTTCCCAGCCCATCCACTCACTGTTTTCTCTGGGCTAGAAACCATCTGGTTTCTTTTTGAAGTGAACACACTCTTGCTTGGGCTGTCTTGCACTCCAGGTCTCCACTCCCAAATATTTCTCCAGGGATTTGAATGATTTTCAGGGACCCCTCACCCCCCTCCTGCCACCTTCCCATTACTCTGTGCCTGGTGGGTTTGGCTCTTGTGGGCAGAAGGTTAATACTTGCCCTAATAAAATCAGGATCTCAGGCTCTGGAAACATTAACTACTCTCAGACAGAGTGTAGTTAAGAAAACCTCACCTTTTAAAATGCAATTTAAAAATGCCCCTCGTTGTGTGGGAAGCTGAGCCACGTTTTGGGTGAAACAGAGTTTTTGATGCACCCACTGCTGCTGGATCCAACCCTGAGCTGAGTGTTGGTCCTACAGAGTTCCCCAGGTGCCAAAGGGGAGCTGGAATCCACAAACATCAGGATTTCTCCTTAAAATGTTGCCTCTGGGATTGATTTCTGACGGGCTCCTGCCAGCTCCCTGCCTGCCATCCTGATTTCCCCACATTGTTGTCACTGCTGGTGAAGCTGAGATCAAAACTCAGCTCTGCAAACACCCTGAGACAGCCTTGACTCTGAAGAGAGAGGCAGGGGAGGAGAAAAGAGAAACAAAAGCTCGTTAGATTGCTGGGGAAGTCGAGGCATGGAGAAATTGCCATGAGAAAAACTCCATCAGAGGCAGGAGCTGCAGCTGGATCTTCACATCTTCATCTAAATTTGTTCTTACACTCAGGCTGGCTTTCTCCTCCTCATGAAAAGCTCCAGGACCACCTCAGCAGAGTGAGATACAGTCAGGCTTTTTGAAATCACTTCTCCCATCATCACTTAATTTCTCCGTGCTCCTTTCTGCCAAAGACAGCAGGTTCTCTGGCTGCCGTGCCTTGGCTGGAGGAATTCTGATTAAAACTATTTTAATAGCATTTTATTTCTGAAAGCCTCGTGGCTCGGCACGCTGCATCCCAGATCAGAGCAAGGGCAGGGCTTCCTGAAGAGGAGGAGGCTGCAGAGACACTCTGCAAACCCAGCCACAAGTGCTGCTCCCTCTAATGAGTCTCCCTGGGTTTCCTGGCTCTGAGAATCCTCCAGCTCTAAAGACAGAGAGAGACCCTGGTAGCTGTGCTTATCTGAGCAGCAGGCACGTTGGCTCATTGATTTAATGCAGCTTTGCTCCACACATCTTTTATTTGGAGCTGCTGAGGGTCAGGGGGGGAAGCACGAGGCAGCAGAGCTGTGCTGGCTGGGAGAGGGTGGTCAGGGATGGAGGAGGATGGCAGTGCCCAGGTGTCACCCTGATTTTCTCAAGTTTTCCTAAGCCTTCTGATGTTTGCATTCTTTGCACAAATTTTCTCACAGCACTTTGTGTAAATAACTTATTGTTTTGCATTCCTTTATGGGGGACAGGCAACCTGATGGACTGTTGGGTTGCCCAGTGACATTGAGGAGGTGGCACTGTCACCCTCCAATGGCACTGGCATTTCAAAAAGGTATATATATGGAGTCAGATGTTTTAATAAAGAGTTTTTTAGTTTGCTTTGACCAGAGCTGCTCTGTGTTGTTCTTGTGTCACCCCAGGGTGACACCTAGGAGCCTCAGGGATGGGGTCTGTGACAGTAAATCCCACCTGAGGGGACACCTGCACTCCACACAGTCTCTACCCATGGATCTTCATCTAAATTTGTTCTTGCAGTCAGGCTGGGTTTCTCCTCCTGAGTCACCGAAGGGGTGTTGGGGACAGACAGAGGTGATACAGAGACTCCATCAGCAGAAGGCATGAAAAACATTTTATTATCAGAAATCCACAGTTCTTATAGAAACCATGGTGGACCTAAGACCTGATTGGCCTTTAGGAATCTTCTCTCACCTGTTGGTCAAGAAGGGGCAACTTCATGTGAACATCTGTGACAAACAGAGATTGCCTGCCAGGTGCAGAGATTGAGATAAGAATTGTTTTAATTCTTTCTCTGAGCTTTCTCACAGCTTCCCAGGAAATCCTGGGAGAGCTCTGTCTCTCTCTCTGTTCAGAGGATGTGTGATTACCACACTCCTGGATCTACACCTCATGGAAAACTCCAGCTCCACCTCAGCAGAGTGAGATACACCCCACTGATCTGAGAGGTCCCATCTGCCCTGGAGGAGTTTTGAGCCCTGGCTCCAGTTAGCAGTTACTGCTTGGAGCTGAAGGATTTGGGGACAAACTCATCCCCTTTTTGTGCCAGGGCTCCCCACCCTGTGCCAGGGTTTTACTCAGCACCCACTGCCCATCACCTGTGGATATTGCCTGGGCCAGGCTCATTGGTGGGGCTGAAAGGAAATGCCCAGAGACTTGGAGAGAGACTTTGGGCTTCTGCAGCCCTGCTGGAACTGGGGGAGCATGTGGCCTCATCAGCTGCTGCAGGGGACATTTGCTGGGAAGCAGCAGCTTTCTCTGCTGTGGAGAATCCAATTAAGCTCTTATTAAATTAATTTGCTTTTTTTTTTTCCTGTCCCTAACTTGCTTTTAGAGCCTTGGGCTGGAATTTTTCCTAAAGGAGCCTCTAATGGTGGTTGTTGGGTCCTGGCAGAGGCTCTGCTGGCTCCAGGGCTGAAGAGGGGAGGTGTGGGCTCAGCTCTGGGGCAGTGATGTGATGGAACACGAGGCTCTGGTTCCACTCACCTGCAGTCCCACCACTGCACATTCATGGAGTGGACTGGGTTGGGAGGGACCTCAAAGCCCTCCAGAGTGAGATTTGATCTGTGCTGCTTCCCCACAGCCTGATCTCAGCTGCCTTCTGCTTTTCTGGTTCTTATTTATTTTCTTATTTCCTACCTTATTTTTTAATAGAAGGGTTAAGCCTGTCCAGCAGCCTGACAGAGCAACTCCCAGGCTGCAATTTATCCATGGCTGTCACAGAATCCCAGAATGATTTGGGTTGGGAGAGACATTAAAGCCCATCCAGTGCCATGGCAGGGACACCTCCCACTGTCCCAGGCTGCTCCAGCCTGGCCTTGGGCACTGCCAGGGATCCAGGGGCAGCCACAGCTGCTCTGGGCACCCTGTGCCAGGGCCTGCCCACCCTGCCAGGGAGAATTCCTTCCCAAAATCCCATCTGGCAGTGGGAGCCATTCCCTGTGTCCTGTCCCTCCATGCCTTGGCCAAAGTCCCAGTCAATGGGTGCCCAGCACAGGCAGGAGCTGCTGGAGAGAGCCCAGGGAGACCATGGGATGTCCCAAGGTGTGCACAGGAGTGGCCACGGGCTCCACATCCCACTGAGACCCAGCAATTCCTGTGTCCTGTCCCTCCACCCCTTGCCCAGTGCTGCAGAAATCACTTTGGAAGGGGACAGCCCTGTCCCCTCCTCACCACCCTGGGGCTGCCTCGAGCCCCCACCACCCTCCCCTCTGCTCATGCAAGGGATACAGAGGGAAGGGTTTGGGTCCAAGCCCTGTTGGCCAGGACAGGGTGTCCCCAAACCCTAATGAGAGCATTCACA
>WBNO01021610.1:74897-148163 GCA_013400575.1 Peucedramus taeniatus | reverse complement strand
TAATATAATATAAATATATAATATAAAATATAATATATAACATACATATTATATATATATAAAATCTATATATTTCTATCTATACCTATAGATTTATATATATTATATATGTATTTATATTTATATTTATATATGTATTTACATTTATATTTATATTTATATTCATATTTATATTTACATTTATATTTACATTTATATTTACAAACACACAAAATACATGCTTAACCCAGCATTTGAAGTGCCAAAGCAAACCTGCAGCTCTTCAGGCAGAAGCACAAGCCTTGGATTTACCTTCCAAAAATCCTCACAGACCCTGTTGCTGCTCTGACACCCCATGGGACGTGTACCAAAGGTGCAATTTAACCTCTGCTTTAAAAAATACAATGATTTTGCATCAGTCTCATAATTCCTGGGTCCTGTCTAATGATATTTTATTTTTTCCACCCCGCAGCACCGTGATGGAAGTGCCAGCTTTTCTTTTGTATAAAGATTTCTTCTTTAAATGACAGGAAACATGATTTCCCCCAATATTTATATTAATTCTATGCCATTATTGCTTTATTTCTGGGCTCTGGAAGCAGGAAGATTTGTGTTTCATAATCCATGCAGGAAGGCTGAGTTGATATATTGGTTGCAAATGAAGAAAAGCACGTGTGGCTCTTCCCCAGTAGGTTTAATTTTATCCATCTGGCTCAATCATGGCAGCAGATTAAGTAAAAATTTTCACTGGAGTTGCGTTGGCATAACTTGGCTTTTTTTTTAAACTTAAATATTGAGGTAGTTTCTGGTCTGGGGAGGGATTTAACTGTATTTTTTGCTTTTTCTTTTTTCCTATGGGTCCCAGCTGAGCACCCTTGGCTGGCAGCTGAATTCATAAATTGCTTCAAACCAAATCTTGCACCAAAACAAGCTTTGTTTTAAATAATCCAACCCCCCTGGATCTGCAATGCTGGGACTTGGTCCAGCATCAGGAATTCTACACGGGGTGTAGGAGGAATAACTCTGCTCTTTTCACCAGCACCTCTGGTGCCAACGAGCTGCTCAGGGGAACACTGGCAATGGTGAAACGTGCCACAAGAAAAATTAAAAAAATCAGAGAATCAAAAAATGTGCCACAAAAAAATTAAAAAAAATCAGAGAATCACAGAATGTGCCACAAAAAAAATTAAAAAAATCAGAGAACCACAAAACGTGCCACAAAAAAAAAAAATTTAAAAAATCAGAGAATCACAGAACGTGCCACAAAAAAAATTGAAAAAATCAGAGAATCACAGAACGTGCCACAAAAAAAATTGAAAAAATCAGAGAATCACAGAACGTGCCACAAAAAAAAAAATTTAAAAAATCAGAGAATCACAGAATGTGCCACAAAAAAAATTAAAAAAATCAGAGAATCACAGAACATGACACANTGGCAGGGACACCTCCCACTGTGCCAGGCTGCTCCAAGCCCTGTCCAGCCTGGCATCCACAGCTGCTCTGGGCACCCTGTGCCAGCCCTGGGCCTTTTCTGTGTGTCCCCAGTTTGTCCTTTTGTCCCCTGGGTTTCACAGAAGGGGCTAAAAGTTGCAGTGGCCGTTGAGTGTTTTTGTCAGTGATCATCACAAAGCTGGAGATTCAGGATCCTCCTCCAGGCTCTGCACAATCATTTTCTCCAAGTGCTTAAAGCAGATTGTTTGGACGAGCTCTGTGGGTTACAATATTTAGCCTGTTATGTATATTAAATTAAAATATTTCTTTTAATATCAGAAACCAAACCTGAATCACTTAGTGCTGTGGAAATAAAACATCTCCACGTCACCAAAGTCCAGGGAATGCAGGGGGCACTTCAACCTTCTCCCTGCCCATTGCACTAAAACCCAGAGCTCTTCCAGATTTCCTGGCACTGCTCAGTGGTGGGGGGTGGCACCAGGGGGGTCCCACACCCCACCCCAGGGTCCCACCCTGCTCCCAGCACTGCAGAGCATCCAGAACCCTCCACATCCCTCATGGAGCTGCAGCTGGAGGCACTCAGGGCTCCTCAGCAGTTTATTGCCTTGCTGGGGGGCAGGAGGATTTTTTATTATTACTCCAGTTTCCTTTCCTTTCTCATTTTTGCTGAAAGCACAAAAACTTGTTATGATTTACCTCCTGACACAGCAGGCTGAGGGCCACAGGCAGCCACAAATCAGTTGTGGAACAAGAATCTTGGAGCAGGGCCACGGATGCAGGATGCTGTGCCCTGGCTGTGTCTCCACTGGGTGTCTGTGGGGTGAGCAGAGCACCACAGGGACCCCAAAATCCCTTTTTTGGAACCTGTAGCTGCATCTGTTTTGGTTCTAATTGTGTTTAATTTAATTCTGGGGGCAACTGACCCAGGGCAGGGGCTGGGGACAGCTCTCTCCAAGGATGCTGCTGTGCCCACGGGGCAGGATTGTGAGTCTGGGACCAAAAACGACCCCAAAACGACCCAAAACGACCCAGGACTGTGCTGAGCTCTGCTGGAGGAGACCCTCATGCTTTGGGTAGGGCAGGAAGGTTGTGCTTGTGACAAAAACAGGTTAGAAAGTGTCGTAAGATGGTTGACAATTGTTAAGAATGTACTGTTAGTTTGGTTATTATCTTGTAAAAGGGGTTTAAAGGGTCATTAGAAGAAATACGGTACTCCACGTACCGGATTACACCTAAGCAAAGCGCAGCCCGGCCAGAGCTGTAATGGGGCAATCAACGCCTTAAACCTTCATAAAAATGAAGGATCCAAACAGAAACCCATCCAAAGGGACGAAAACCATCATAAAAAGGGGCTTCTGACCCGCTGAACCCGTGCTGCTCCATCGGGGACATCGCTGCTCAGAAAACCCAGCGCCGGCGCTGCAGCATCCTCGACGGGAACGCTCCTGCAGGCCCCCTTGCTTTAGGCCTTTCTTTTTATTATAATAAATAATAAATCACTTTTAGTACCGGGAGTGTGGTCCCGTTTATAACATCTGGGAGAGGGGAGAGCCCATCCCGCTGTTTGCCACTGTTCTCCTGCCTGCTCATCCCATCCCTGCCACCCTTCCCGAACCCATTTCCAGCCTGGGCAGCCAGCAGGGAGAGTTGGAGGCTCTTGCTCGGGAATTAACATTTGTGCAGAGCCAAGAGCCACAGGTGGGTCCGGAGCCGGATCCGAAGGCACCAGTCGCTAATTAACTCCTAACAATTAACTCCTAACAAGGGGAACTGGCGTCATCAGCGCCCAACCATCCCCTCCACCCAGCGCTGGGACCAGCAGGAAGGACCAGCGGGGCAAAACTGAGCCCAGCATTAACTCCTTCAAGCCCGCAGTCTGTGCAAGGCATTTTGGAGCTTTATTTCTCAGCTGGGTGATCATTTCCAGGGGCACACCTGGGTCACACCCTGATTGAGTGATTAGCACTGACTCCATGATGCAGAAGGCATGAAAGAACTTTATTATTAGAAACCTACAGTTCTTACAGGAACAGTGGTGGACCTAAGACCTGATTGGTCTTAGAGTGAAAACCTCTCACGCTATTGGTGAGCTATCAACAGCACACTCTAGCAAACCATATCTATAAACAATGGTTACAGAAAGAGAGATAATTGTTTGAATTCTTTTCCTCTAAGATTCCCAGGCTCAGCATGGGAGAAATCTCTGTTCTTTTTTCGACTGAACTGAGAATATCCACAACACCTGGCTGGGGGAGCCTGGTGCTCCTCAGAGCTGATGGGGCACCTTTGACTTCTTGACACAAACCCTGCCTAATATATTGTGGGAACCCAGGACATCTCTCTGGTGGCTTTGGGTGGGCTGAGCCCTGGGCAGGGGGCTCAGAGGGTTTGGCACAGAGCCCAAGACCCTTCTGCCCTCGATCTTGAGCCATGGAGAAAATTACCAACTTTATGTGAAGAGTTACAAACCAGGGAAAGTAGAATAGAATGAGTAGTTTATCACTGAGTAGAGAAATAGAATGTTAAGATTTTTATGCTGAGGGTACAGGGGGGTCAAGATGGAGCAATTTGGGCCTGCACTGTCCTTCCTCCTTCTTCTTCATGGCCTCCATCTTCTGGGTGATGGTGGCACTTTGGGATTGGTTTAGAGTAGAAACTGACTGTCTAACACAGGTGATGGGTATTGGGATTAACTGTAAATAATGTCTGTGTAGTTTATAGTATAAAAAGACAACCCAGCCCCAGGGTGGGCAGTGTGCCTTGAGCTGAGCTGCTGAACACATCTGGGCTGGGCAGGGAGAACATGTTATAGATAAGAGAAAAGAAACAACCTTGGGAACCAAAGCCAAGCAGCTCTGACTCTTTCTTGGATCACCTGGCTGTGAAAAGGACTCTTGGGAACATCCCAGGCAGGGGAATCCCGAGAATATATTTTTAAGCTATCTAAGAGGTTTCACTGCACTTCTGGCTTTGTTTCAGTGCTCAGCTGGTGGAGCAGGGTCACACTCTGCTTCACCTTACACCAGCATTGCTGGAGAGGGTGAGGTGAGGTTGCCTTCAGGGGCTCAGCCCCTCATCCCAAACTGGAGTGTTAGGAACCAGCCCTAGTCTTGGAGCTGGAGATTTAATGTACAATTTGAAATGTTTGTTACAATTAATTATGATAACTCTGAAAACTCTTCACATAAATAGACAGGCTCTTTTCTTCCTAATTTCATTCAATTTAGCTGTCGTTCCATAAATTTCACAGTCAGTTTTGCAAAAAGCTGCAGTTTCCAGTAGAGGGATTTTTTTTTAATTCTTGTTATTTATTTATTTAATTAGTAATCACTTTTTTTTTTTTAATCAGTGAACTAACTTGATTCTTAGGGTAAAAAACAAATCAGGTGATGAAAGCTGATCCAGAAACCAGGGGAGAATACATAAATATGGGGGCACACGCAGTTCTGCCTTTATCAGGCAGGGGTGGAGGGTGTTGTTCCACCCCAAAACCCACCCAAGAGTCTGAAACCCCAACTGAGAGCAGGATCTGGCCTCTCTGCTCAAGGCTGAACACCCCTGGCACGTTGCACATGTTGTGCTTCCAAGCTGCCCTATCTGAAACAGAGATCTTTTTCCTCTTAAGGAACCAAACCATGAAATAAATAAAACTCCACCTCCTTCTACTTTTTCACCCAGTAAATACTGCCCCCCCCTTCCCTTCCCTTTCCAACGGGTTATTAACCAGCCCCGAGCTGGGATGGAGCCACGGAGTTCCCCTCACTGTCCTCACGCCTCCTTGCTCCGAATAAATCACAGGAAAGTGGGGGTTAACAACGCGTGACTCCATCCTCCATCTCCCTGTCCCAAGGTCTGGGCTGTGAGGAATGGTCACTGCTTGCCTGGGAAAAGGAGGCTAAAATGGGAAATCAAGGGAAGACAACGAGGTGGGTGGCTGGGGGAGGGGGCATCCCACAAATCCCCCAAAATGCAAATGTTTGAGGTGCTCAAAGGCTGTTGTCTCATCAGTGCTCTTTGCTGGCTCTTTTGGCAAGATGATCTAACAAGTCAGAAAAAGCAGAGATTGAACAAATATCTCAGTGACGGGGTTACCTGGAAAAAGAGGCTAAAACAACAAAAGACAATTATAGAAGAAAAACAAGGGCATGATTTTCCTAATGTAATTTCAGTTTCAGAACAGTCCTGGCCTGATAAGCGAATCTTTTACTTCTATTTCAAGTAGCCTTTAGCCACAGAGATCAGATATCTGTTTCTGCTGCTCTTATTATCAAAAGAAATCCATATTAGTTCAGTTTTTGCTTGGAATTCAAGAAGAAAATGTTTCCTTCCCGACAATTTTATATATTTATCCCTTTGGCTAAAGCCTTTGATTCTGCAAAGTGCAATTAGCAAGTGGCTGGTGTGCAGTTTGACTTCTAACCAGAGAAACTCCCAGTGCCAATGGAAAGCAGGGCTTTAATGAAACACAACATTTCTTCTGTAATTTATTCTGACCCACAGACACCTGAGCCAGTGGCAGGCGTGCACAAGCAGGATTTTATAATAATAATAAAAATATTAATAATAATAAAAATAACAACAATGGTGTTCTTGTCAGCCACAGCACCAAATAAAGCAAAAGCAAATCGGAGTCATGAAATTCAGTCCAGTTTAAGGAGATGTTTTCTGAACACTTTCAGTGATGGGGCAGCCGCAGCTGCTCTGGGCAACCTGTGCCAGGCCCTCACCACCCTCAGAGGGAGGAATTCCCCCTCAATATCCCATCCAGCCCTGCCCTCTGGCAGTGGGAGCCATTCCCTGTGTCCTGTCCCTCCATCCCTTGTCCCCAGTCCCTCTCCAGCTCTCCTGGAGCCCCTTCAGGCCCTGGAAGGGTTTTCCCAGAGCCTTCCCTTCTCCAGGCTTAATAATCCCAACTCTCTCAGTCATTCTTCGTAGGAGAGATGTTCCATCCTTCTAATCATCTTTGTGGCCCTACCCCTGAAAGACAAATCCCCTCCTGGACGGGGAATTAGGTGGGGTGAGACCTCCCTGCCCCTCTGCAGAGCCTGACTCACCACGGGGGCTGAGGGACCTCGAGGAGAAAATCCCTGCGAGTGAGTGCTGTGAAGAGCTCCCTGCTGAGATGACAGCACAGCTTTACCCTCTGGGAGGACAAGGCACCTCTGATTTAGTGAGAGATGTGTGAGACAGGAGCTGACTCAGGCAGGGAGATGCATTTCGGGTGGCGGGCGGCGGAGCGGAGCAGCACATTCCTGCCCAGTCACCTCCAGGTACCACTGAAACATCTCTAATAACCCCCATCTCCACAATTCCCACTGCAAGGGAGGAATTATGATGGATGAGGTCAGCCAGGATGATTGAACTCTCTCTCCTGGCCTTAAACCCAGGAATTTATTGAACAATTTCAGCACAGTTGATGCCTGTAACTCCGGTGGGGTCTCCCTGCAGGTGATGTCCTCGAGTTGTTCCCTGTCAATGCTGTCAGCTTTATTTGTGGCATCTACAAATTGTCTGGGGCCCCTTGTGACAGCTGAGACCTTTTACCTGGGCAGGGGAGACCTGTGTGTGGGGTTTGTTTGGGCTTTTCTCCAGGAAAGCTCCCTGCACCATCAGGGTGCTCTTGGTGCAGCCGAGTCCTCAAACCTCCAGCAAGAGAGATGGAAATGGGGATTGAGCACAGCTGCAGGAGGAAATGCAAACCCACCTAAGCAGCACCACTGTGTGCCCCGTCCAACCCTCTCTTTGCCTTCACTCAGACCCTCCCAGGGCTGTGTTTCATCCCTCCCCAGCTCAGGGGAGAACAGGATCAGCCTCTGGGTGTGTGCTGGGGCAGGCACAGCTCTGCCCCCAACACAGCCCAGCCCTGACCAAACATCTGACCAAACATCCACCTCTGTCCTGCTGCAAAACCACCCCTCTTACCCTCAGCCTCCACCCCCTGGCAGCAGGGGCAGCTGGAAAGTGACTCCCCAGTGTCAGAGCTGCCACAGGGGTGGGGATAATCACAGAATCCCTGAATGGCCTGGGTTGGAAGGGTCCTGGAAGATCATCTCATCCCAGCCCTGCACACAGGCATGCACTCACCCATGTGTGCACGTGAACACAGGACATCCCCTCACGTGCACACACGTGTGAACACACGTGCACAGACCTGGCCCCAACACAGCAGCTTGGTGGGAACCTGTTTTTTCTTTCCAGGAGCTTGGAAACCCAGAAAGGACAAACATTTTGGTGCATACTCACACCAACACCCAGCTTCAGCCTTTCCATCCATGCTTTAGTAAAAACAGAGCCCTCAGCAGCACAGAGCTCAGTCCCCTGAGTCTGTGCTGGGCACTCCAGGTGCCATCACACCATGGCTGGCTTTGGGGAAGAAAAAGCTTTCCCCAGGTGTACAATAAAAATGGCTTTGTTGCTTTATATGAGGCCACTGTAGCTTAGCTGGGCATAAAGGAGCTGGATTGTTTGCCTGTGGGATGGGAGAGCAGAGCTTGCAGCAGCAGTGACTCAGAACAGGATTTAGGGGTCATGGGTGTATAACTCCCTCATCATGAGCTCCCAGCACAGAGCTGCAGGAGAAAGAGAAGTTGATGTGATCCTTGATTGAGCTTTAAATAATAAATTAAAAAAAAAAAAAGAAAAAAGAAAAGCTGAGACGTGTTCTTGATCTGCACAGTGTGCAGGGGAATGTGACTGAGGGAATGTGCTTGGATGCTGGGCCAGCACTGCTCATCACACCACAGGGTAAAGGGGCTTCCCTGGGCATGGGAGGCTTGGGGTTCCCCCAGGAGAGGTTGGAGAGCACTGGTGCAGAGGAATTGAATTCCCCTGTGTGTGTGTCAGGCTGGAAGCAGAGCCCAGAGCCTGTCAAGCCAAATGCTGGAGAAGCCCTAATTGCTGGAAGCTGAAGGCAACCTTGGAGGAGGACACACTGCAGGGCAGCGAGGCTGGCGCAGGGCAGGGGACCAGGGATTTACTGTTGCTCAGAGCCTACCAAATGAGATTTGATATTGCTACAAACCAGGGGCTTTAATTCAGCTGCTGGAGGAGAGGAATAGCTGCGGTGTTTGCATTTGGGAGGAGCAGGAGGGAGAGTCACCGTGGCCCTTCCTGACCTTAGCTCATAAATCCCTCCCGCCGCTGCCCTGGAGAAAAGGCCGTCCTGCTCTGCCCTCAAGATGTTCACAACACTTGCAGCTCTGCAGCAAGGCCGTGGCTGTAACTCATCCTGAGCCTCCTCCAGCTGTCTGCAGGAGTGGAGGAGAAATGGTTCCTGGGGTGCACATCTGGCCAGCTGTGCTCCCAGGTGCCCGAGATGGAAGCTGGTTGGGCAGCAAGCGTGGCCACGGAGGTGTAGGGACTCCTCCCCAAGACACACTCTCCTGCCAAATCTCCCTGAAGTGCTCGATTTGATTAACAGGCTTGAGATGGGGAAGGAATTTTCCACATGTCACTCTGGCAGGAACCACGGAGATTTTTGCCTTCCTCTGTATCACGGAGAGGAAAACATCTGGGCATATCAATTACCCGTGACTGCAGGAGATGTGAGCACCAGCAATGCCTGGGGCTGCCTGACACAGAGCTCTGGGGGCCCTGCACAGCCCCTGGGCTGACTTTGGGGCCCATCACCCCACCCACACAGGGCTGGGGTGGGGATGCTCCACCCACAGCACCTGCACAGCTTTCAGGTGCTTCACGGGATGGAAAGGGGGGAAATAATCCTGAGGATTAACTAACTGGGGATAAGCCTAACTGGGATTACTGCGTCCCTCCTTAAGGCTGTGGTTTGACTTAATGGATCCTGAGTGCATTAATTGGCTTTAATTGTGCTGAGCAGCCTCACCTTGAACCCCACCTGCTCACCCACAAGTGCTGTTTAAGCCCAGTGCAGGCTGTGTTTTGAGTTTGTTCCTCTCCATCTCTCCTTTATTTGTGGATTCCTTGTCTCCAGTGTCATCTCCTGCCTCTCAGGACCCTGGAGCTTCTTCTAGATGTGGTTGTCACTGTGCTTGGGTACCCACAATGTGTCCTGCATGTTTGTGTGCAAACAAGGCTCTGTTTGAAAACCTCTGCTGGTCACCAGCTATGTATCTGATGCTAAGAGAGTTGTTGTCTGGTTCCCCAATTTATTTCCGCCAAAATCTGTGCTAATTTGGGATAAATTAACCTTGATATTCCTGGTTTCCACCAACCCAAGCCAGCACTTGCCTGCTTGGTCATGGTGCTCTTGTGTTAGTCATCTTGCAGCTCAACGAGCACTGGCAAACACATAAAGCAAGGAATGAGCTAAAATTTCCAAATTATCACTCAGAATAAAATGTGACTCGTTGGAAAATGTCAACATGGCTGTTTTGACAGACTTTTTTCCATCTAAGCAGATTTGTCAAAGCCAGCCCTCTCCCTCTGAACATATCTTGTTTTCTGCTCTTCCAAAGGGAAGAAAGGCTTCATTGCAACAACTCCCGACCCAACTTTTCCCGGATCCTGCCAAGGTCCTACCACATCTTCTCGAGCTCAAACATTTCTCCTTCCAAGAGTCAAAAATTCAGCTTCAAGCTAAAACTTTGACTCATTGGGAGGAACCTCTCTCTTTGCTTGAAGGATAAAAGCCAAGTGGAGTCCCTGAGGTCCCCCAGACCAAAGGAGAGGAACAGCTCGTGCAGGGTGGGGATCTCCAGCTGCTTCCCAGCCTGCAGCTTTCATCTCCTGGTTATTCCCTCCCCTGCCACCCGCCCCCTTCCATGCCAGCCTCCTGCTTTTAATTACGTTGTAGAAAACTCTCACAACTCAGCGATTCAAGGTGGCATTTGAGAGAAATGATTCCCTTTAGCATAGCTGACAGCTAATTTGTGTAAAGTTTAATTACAGCTAGCATTAATTAACTGGCAGTGTGTTGCGATACTAAAGCACGACCATCTGTTCTTTAAACTGCCTCCCCCAAATTTCAGCCCTAATAATTTTTGGTGCTGAGGAGGTTGCTCTGGTGGACCCGGTGTAACCACAGCTGCTGTGGGAGGGTGTCACCCACCGATGGTGATGGAGCAGGGAGTGAATCACAGCTTCCAGCACTGCTGCTATGCAGGGATCAGCTTTGGAGGATGTTCTCTGGGAGCTCTATCACGGATTTCAGTGGAGGATCAACTCTTAGCTCACAGCAGAGGGAGGTTGGTGGTTGGCTGGTCCAGCAGCACGTGCCAGTGCTCCTTGTGGGAGCGTTTGGTGTTTGCTGTGTGGAGGAATGTGTGGGATCTGAGGGTTGGGAGAAAGGCTCCAAAGCTGGCTGCCCTGCTGTGGAACACTGCTGGAGGTGCACCAACACCATCCCTTCTGGAAAAGCAAAGCTGCTAATGTCCCCAGCCTGAAAAGAGAACCTGAGTGTGTTCATACAAGTGCCCAGTCCCCAGCTGTGTCCCACCAGGTGGGTTTGCAGTTGTTCCTGGCTTCAGCCCGTCCATCCCCTGAGCAGACACAAATGGCCTTAGTCTGTAGCCAGCAAAAACAAGCCCTGGGAGCTCATTTTGGCATGTTCTGCCAGAGGTTGCCGTGTGGGGGCAGATTCAGTGCTGGGAGGTGAGTGGTGCTGGGTGCACACAGGCTGCAGTGGGCTCCAGAAAATCAGCCCAGCTCATCCTTCAAACAGATCAGGACCCCACGGGTGAAACTGGGATGGGGCAAAACTCTGCAACCCAATGCCCCAGAGCTCTGCCCTCGGTAAATCCAGCCTAACCTCAGTGCAGCTGCTTTGATCTCATCATCTCATCATGTAAATCTCACTGAAAACAAATACATCTCCAGTGAGAGACGAGCTCGCCCGCCAGGCTCTCAGCCAAGCCTTTGGATTCGTGGCTTTGAACAGGGCTCAGCAGCTGCTGGTGGGAGGAATTGCTTTGGTCAAACTGCAGCTCCCAGCTTGTGCCAGCTGCTGGTTTCAGGGTCAAACAGAGCCTTCCCTCCCAGTCCTCCAAATGTGGAGGTAATTTAATCCCTCAGCTCAACACCGTGCCTCGGGTCCTGCTTTTTCTCTCCTGCCCTTGTTCTGCTCATGGAGTGAATGGTTTTGTTGGTGCTGGGATGGAGCCTCTCTGGTGGCCTCTCACGAAGATGTCCAAAGCTGGAGAGCAGGTTTGGGCAGAGAGCTGCTGTGCTGGAGTAGGGGATGGCTTGGGATAGGACAGGAGTCTGGGATTTGGGTAGTCCAGGCTTTTGTCCCTGCTCTGACACGAGCTGCCTGTCTGAGCCTGCTCCAGTGGAACCCACGGGGGACGCTGGGGCTGAGGCTCTGATGCCAACCCCAGTGAAATCCCAGCTTCTTCAGCTCTGCTGCTTTCACCACGCTCCTCAGGCACAGGGTGCTGCTGATGACAGGAGACATGTGCAGTGTGACACATGCCAGACGTGGACACACACTGCCACCCACACTGCAACCAAACACAGAGAGGGCTGAGTTAACCCTGGCGGGGGGAAAGGGTGAAGCCTTGACTCTGCTGGTGTCATGTGAATCCTCTGTGGACTCCCAGCTGGCAGTGAGGGTGAAATCCCACCTCCCAGGAGATGGCTACAGCTCTCCTTCCACCTTCTTGTCACAGGAGCTGAAGTGGTGGCTGCACCCAGTCAGGTCAGCCTGGGATGGGCAGTTCTGCAGTGGCTGCAGCATAAAATATCACTTCACATCCCACAACAGCCATTACCCACATCCATCTCACCACTCAAGAGCTCTGGAGATTCCTGCAGCTCAGCTGATGGGAGACAACTCCGAGCTCTGCTTTTTGTACTGCTTTCCCCCCAGATCTGTTCTGCCAGGCCTGCTGCAATCCAGAGCCCAGCAGTGTGCAGCTGTGTTAGCTGAGCTGTTCTGATGCCTGCTGCCAAGCATCCCGTGGGCATTCCTTGCTTGCCAGCCTGGAATATGTTCCCTGTGAGCAATAGGATTACACAGACTCGTTAGGATGACGTGCCTGGATGCAGAGCTGGGGAAGCTGCAGCAAGCAGGGTGATTCCCTGGGGTGAAGGGGATGCTGCCTCCCCAGCTTTGCTCCCAAGGATTGCTTGGAGGGGTCAGAACGGGGTTGTAGGAGGGGAAATGTCCCTCCCTGCTGGTGCAGTGATGGGGTTGTGGGCCGACCTCTGGCAAGAAGGAGTGTTAATTAAATGTTTGCTGGTGTTTAAGGTGTCTTTATGCAAAACAGCCTGGCAGAAGGTGATGGTGCTACATGGAGAGCATCTTGTTATTGCTGCCATAAGCTGGAGGTGGGGAGAGAAAGGCAGAGCCTGGAAGGGTGAGGGACAAGCTCTGAGTGAAGTCTCGTGGGACCCAGAAGAGGATAGTGGGGGGTCAGCAGATTTGCAGGGTCCCAAATTAAGGGGAAAATCGACACAACTGGCTGAAAGACATCCAAAACTCAAAGGTTTTGGAGCCATTCTTCCTGACCATGCCATCCTGTCTGGAGCCTGGGGCTGCCTCTGCATCCTCTCAGCTCCAGGTGGAAAGGGGATGGATAAAGCCACCCTGGAGGAAGGTGGGCAGCGGTTCTCACGTGGGCTGCTCGCAATTAGTCTAATGAAGCAGTTCGTGTGATATTGTTGCCCTCTATTGGGCCCAGCCTGAACGGCCGGGACGGTGCTGTGTGCCCACGTTGGGTGGGGAAGGGTCTGGGGCTTTTCCCAGCTTTGGGATGAGGCAATGCCTCCCCAGCTGATCGTGCTGGAGCTCCTCGGAGAGGGAGTTCCTTCCCGGAGCTCTCGTGAGCAAAGAGCCAGAGCTAATGGCAGATGGAGGTAATGAGCCTTGCTGTGGACTTCAGTGGAATTTGGATCAGACCATTTGCAGTCTCTGGGGATGAGTCAGTTCTGCGTCGTCCTAGCGATGGGCTGGAAACGTGCCCACGTTATTTTCAGAGGATTTGTGACTCTGAGGGACTCGTCTGGGCTCCCCTCTGCTGCCCTTTGCATGGCAGGAGAGGTGCCTTGGGCTGGCAATGCCTGTCTGAGCTGCTCCTCTGAGCACCCTGCGTGTGCTGGGGGGGCTGCAGCAGGGCCAGGAGCCCTGTCCAGGCTGCACGGACCCACCAGAGCACAGATGTGAAGATGTGGAGATCTGAAGGCACCACTTTCAACTCTCCCCTGACCCGTCCAAGGCCTGGCGCTGTTGCCCATCCTGGGAGTGAGTGTTTGGAGGAAATCTGGCTTTAAGCTGGGCATGTGGAGCTGTTTCCAAGGGCCCGGGCTGGATGTCACCTGCAGGCTGTGACACTGGTGGTGTCCGGCAGAGCAGCTTCTCCTCCACTTTGCTGTGGCTCCCAGATGCTGCAGAGGCTCTGGGCTGGCTGAGGCTTGGACTTTGGGGGGGATCTCTCATCTCAGTGAGGTGTGCATGGGCTGGCCTCACAGGGATACTGGCACAACCGAGAGAAAACCTTTTAGTAGATTGATTCAATATTGGTTTTGAACTCGTTCCCAGAGCAGGGAAGCAGAGGCTCACTTGTCAATGACAGGCTGTACACGTGGAGCACAGCAGGGCTACAAAGCCCCTGGGTGGGATGTGCAAGGTGCAGGCAGGGCCAAGGGGTACCAAAAAGGTTCCTCTCCTCCTCCTTTTCCTTCTCTCCTCTCTGCTGGCTGTTTGTGCTCTGTCCCTGTCACACTGCTGGGCTGCTGAGGGGTTACAGCACAACTTGGCAGTGCTGCTCTGGAACAGAAATGCCCCGTGGAGCTGGGGGAGCTGCGCAAACCCCAGAGCAAAGGCACCAAAACAAACAGCATCTCCATGAAAATTAAATATCCGGAACTAGAGACGGCTTGCTGCTCTTTCTTCCTTTTAAGTGAGAGCAAGTAGGTAGAGCTGGAATAGCTGGGAGTGTTATAAATGATGACATGCCTTTGAACTAGCAGCTGGGTGAATGTCTCATCCCACGCTGTCTCTGTGCGTGCTCCCCTGTCATCTGCTCGCGAGGACTAATAGAGATAAAACAATCCAAGGATGGATTTCCAGGCAGAACCGTTCTGCCAGGTGTCTCCTCATGCTGTAGGAAGGGACTTTAAAAAGAAAAGAGAGGCAGCAGTGCCAAAATCTATCGGGTGAAGTTGGGGGAGTTACAGCAGGGTAAATCTAAGGCCTTGGGAAGGAGGGGATGGATGGCTTGAGCTTGTGTTGCAAAGGGACACTCTGCCCTCAAAGCCTCACAAATCCTGCCCCAGAGAGGCCCCCACCTCTCAGGATTCCCCCTGATTAGGATGCTCCCAAGAGTCCTTTTTCACAGCCAGGTGATCCAAGAAAGAGTCAGAGCTCCTTGGCTTTGGTTCCCAAGGTTGTTTCTTTTCTCTTATCTATAACATGTTCTCCCTGCCCAGCCCAGATGTGTTCAGCAGCTCAGCTCAAGGCACACTGCCCACCCCGGGGCTGGGTTGTCTTTTTATACTATAAACTACACAGATATTATTTACAGTTAATCCCAATACCCATCACCTCTGTTAGACAGTCAGTTTCTACTCTAAACCAATCCCAAAGTGCCACCAGCACCCAGAAGATGGAGGCCATGAAGAAGAAGGAAGGAGGGCAGTGCACGCCCAGATTGCTCCATCTTGACCCCCTGTACCCTTAGCATAAAAATCTTAACATTCTGTTCCTCTACTCAGTGATAAGCTACTAATTGTATTCTACTTTCCCTGGTTTGTAACTCTTCACATAAAGTTGGTAATTTTCTCCATGGCTCAAGATCGAGGGCAGAAGGGTCTTGGGCTCTGTGCCAAACCCTCCGAGCCCCCTGCCCAGGGCTCAGCCCATCCAAAGCCACCAGAGAGATGTCCTGGGTTCCCACACCCATCATGCCTGGTGTCAAGTGCTGATGTGTCAAAGCAAGCAGGGCCCCTGGCCAGGTAATAATTAGCATAGACCAGGTAATAATTAGCATAGACCCCATGTATTACAGGAGGTTGATCAATAATCTTTATTCAAAAACCGATTGCTTTTATAGACAGTTACGATGCAGGTGGTCCCAACTGGTCCTCCAATCAAAACACCATCACCATTGGCTAATTAAGAAACCACCCTTTGGTAAACAAATCTCCATAACACATTGCACATGTTCACAATACCAGGTGCAGCAGGTTGAGATGAGAATTGTTTCTCATTCTTTTCTCTGATCTTCTCACAGCCTTTTCCCAGGACAATGCTTGTGAAAGTTGTGCTTTTGTCTGTGGCCAGAGAGCTGCTGCCACACTGGTGGGTGGCTTTGTCCTCCTGCCATCCAGCCTGGCTGGAAGAACCCACAGTGGCTGCAGAAATTATTTGCTTTGCATCTTGCAAATGCCTCTTTAAAGACCTGAACAAATATTTGCACAACGTTGTTCCTTGAGCACCATGCCACTGCTCTAATTCCATGGAATTTGTGCCATGGAGCACTTATTCCTGCAGTGGGAATCCCAGCAGTGGGGCAGGCACTGGACCCCACTGGGTCTGTCTGGTTCTGCCTTTCCACCACTGGCTTGAGGCCAAGAGCTTCCAGGACTCTGTCCTAAATAATCCACAGCAGGAAGGATTTGAGGAAGGTTCACTAGAGCAGTTGAGCTGCAAACCTCTGACCAGAGGCCTCATGGGTGTCAGCAGCACTGGGCAGTGCCAGTTAGACCAGAGCTTTCCTGGAAAGGTCAGTTGAGATGAAGATTTAATATATTTATTTCACTGGCCGAAGCAAATGCCTCTCAAATATTAATTAAATGTGTGCCACTCAGCAAGGGCTGTTGCTGGGGTTATTTTTCTTGCTCCAGTGACAAATATGGCCAATTAAATCAACAGTATCTCTTTTCTTGCATTCATTTTCTCTCTCCATCACATGCTTGAAGGACAGCAAAATCAAACTGACAGCTGATAGGGTTTTCAAATCCAATGGGCAAAGTGCTTGGAGCTTCTTCCTTTGGACTGCAGGGCTCTGCTGAGGCTCCCCCTTCTTTCTCTGAATCAAAATCTCCATATTAAACCTTGTTTTATCCTATCTCCAGTCTCCCTGTTTGATTTCTACCTGCTGACCTTCCATGTGGCTCCTTGCTGGCCTGTGGTGTCTCCTGGCAGGAACTGCACACCCAGTCCTGCAATGGGTGAGCTGAGAGACCTGGCCTCTCTAATCCCTTATTTTGTCCCTGGTTTTGGTGGGGCCAGGGCTCTCTGAAGCCCCAAACTTCAAATTTAACAAGGCTGAGCCCTTAGGGATTATTTTTGCTATATACCCAAAGGGGGTGGATGATTTTCTTTAGGAAATCTAACATATTCAGGGGTTAGAATGGGAAAGATGCTGAGCTCTGTGCTGCTCAGGGTGGTCTGGGCTGATGCACAGCTCCTCTCCTTATCTAAATGTTGTGCTGATGAATGAGGCCAGAGCTACATATCAAAATCAATCAGGATTCCAGTTAATTAGAGCAGTCGGGACCAGGTCAGTTTTTTCTCCTCTTTCCTCCAGCCTTTTGGCAGAGGGGCACAGAGGTCAGAAAAAAAATCCACTCAGATCTCCATCCTTGAACTACTACAGTAGTTTACACTTAGTCAATAAACAAGAGTAATAAGGAGATGCTTTGTGGAATGGGTAAAGAGGGAGTCCTGGATGTGCCCTGGTCTCCAAGCACCTCACATCCCTGCCTATAAAGTGGTGCCTTCCCCTGCTTTGGTGTCCCTGGATTTTTGTCTCTTCCTTCTGCCTTCTTTTTCTCCTTCCTTCTTGGGCTTCTCCACAGGAGCACTCCCAGCCCCTGTTTTCTGGGAGAGAATAAGACCCCTGAGTCAGTAAAAGACAAAATTTGATTTATTTTTTTCTTTCTTTAGGATCACTGTCACATGCTGGTCTTGGCTCTTCAGGCAGGAGGTGCCTCTGTGGAGGATATTTCCCTCTGTGCCTCCTCTGTGTTCCCTCCTTCCCAGAGCTACTGGGGCTTGTGGGGTCTGGCACAGGGGAGACTTTTACCTTGCTCATAGATAATTTCTGAAATTTTTGGAGTAGCATCTCTGCTGATTTCAAGAGAGCAGTGGAGAGATTTGTGGAGAAGGAATGTTTTTGGGTCAGGGAAGGAGTCTTGTACCTGCTCACGCCTCATCTCTTTAAGGGAGGAGTGGAATCAATCTTTGTGATTGAGTGGGAGAGCAGGTAGCTTGAAGCCTCTGGGACTTTGCAGTCTGCTCAGGTCTGGGTGCAGAGGCGATGGGAAGAGCTGGCTCTTTATTTTCTGAGAACATTTGAAAGGGAAAAGTACCAAAGAGCAGAATTGCTCTGGTGCAGAACCAGACACGGAGCGAGAGTGTGATCTCTGCTGATAACAAGAAAGGAACAGGAGCAACACAGCAGAGCTGTATCTCCCTCCTGATTCCCTCAGCATGGGAATATCATGTGTTTCCATTGGGATAAGGTGTTGGTGCTCCCACTGTGGGCTTGACCATGGGCTGCTCAGCCCCAGCACTGCATCAAAGGCTGTGTGTGAGCTCAGGGCTGCCGTGCTACAGAGGACTGGGTGAGTCAGGCTACTTTTCTTTCAAAGCACTGATCCCATTTCCTTGTATTCTTAAGTAGCTCCAATCCATCTTACTGCATTACAGAAACTGTGTTGATTGTTCTGCTGCAGGACTAATAACCAGCTGTGCTCTGCAGATCA
Organism: Peucedramus taeniatus; assembly: GCA_013400575.1. Lineage (NCBI taxonomy): Eukaryota > Metazoa > Chordata > Aves > Passeriformes > Fringillidae > Peucedramus > Peucedramus taeniatus. The sequence continues at coordinate 130,103 of WBNO01021610.1, read as the reverse complement.
CCCTGGAGAGCTGGGCTCCTGCTTTGCCTGGGAGCAAAGGCACCAGGGCTGGCTGGGGTTGCCAAGGGCCCCACGAATTTCTCTGTGAGCAGGAGAGAAAGGGGAGCACTGTGAGGTGTGGACAAGAAGTAAAAATGGCAATGGAAATGGGGTGGTGAGAGGGAAAACCAGGTGTCAGAACTTGGGGTGGGAAAACCTGACCTGGAAAAGGAAGAGGCTGGGAAAGAGACTGGATGAAGGAAGGTCTAAGAGTTAGAAAGAGCCAAGTTGATGTCCCCACAGGGGTTTGAGGAGGAACAGGGAGCTGGGTGGAGAAGCTGCCTGTGCCCAAAGCTCCCTGAAGCCCATTGCATGAGCCTCAAGTGAGAGGGAGCTGCCAGAGCCAGCCCCACCCTGCTGGGAGGGGAACATCACCACTGGTGGGCTTGGACATCTCTAAGGAAGGTGAAATGGAGACAGTGTCTGCCTTGCAAGAAAAAAACATCCTGCAATGGGATTGTGTGGGGGGCAAGCCCAAGGAAGGAAGGTTTCCATGCTTGTTGCAGCCTTTGGAGAGCAGAGGTTTCTGCCCCATGGGCAGGAATGTTCTGTCCTTCATCTCCATCCAAGATGGATTTTGGAGATCAAGGGTAAGGATCTCTGCTGCCATGATGCTGTTGATGTCAATCCCGTTGTGATGCAGGGAAATTGGCTGTCTCCTTTTAATTACAGTCAATATTAAACATGAGTGCTCAAGGTTCAAATTCCTACCTTTGGCCTGCCCAGGATCTGTAGATCGCTCAAATCTCACATCAACTCTCAAAGTAGTTTTTATATGTTGTTGTCAAAGCTTGGTGCTGGTTCTCTGCAAGGAGGAAAATGTCTCCAGTGGACAGGCTGCATGCACATGGGGTAATCAGCCACCCTAATTGCTCCTGGTGATCAGTAAATTAAATAAGGTGACAATTAAATTCACCTTGGTGTTCCGGTGGGGAGGTCAATAGCTCCCAGTGCTGGATCACCAGCTGCTCCCCTCTGGGTCACAGTCTGGTGACTCTCCCAGCAATAAACTGAACCATGTTTGTGCAGGAAAAGCCTGCAATAAAACGTGCAAGAAACTGCAAAGAACTGCCTGATAAATGAGGTCTGTAAGTCATCCTTTGAGGCCATGCTGGAACCTGGTTATTGCTTAATAGAGTGGGTGCAGTGGAGCTTGGTTTATGGGGTAGGAACTTCCTCCTGGCAGCTCAGTTCAGCACAGTGTTGGGGTGTTCCCCTGAGGCAGAACTATCAGAGGAGGTTCCATGTGGATTGTACTGGTGCTTCCACTGCTGAAGACGTTTTTCTGACCAAAAATGTGTGTGTGGAGCAGCCTTGGCTGTTTCCACTCCAGGGCTTTGTTGGGTTCAGTAGGGCTTTGGCTGCTCCAAGCTGCCTGAACCCACGAGGCTGCATTCACTTTCCCCATCACTCCCAGTTAATTTTCTGCACAGGCCTTGTATCAAATATTTCAAGTTATCCTTTTCTTGGCATAAATTTGAAGCTCTGCATATACCATTTCCCTTCTGCTAGAGCTCTGGGACATAGAAAAACCAGGGCTCCTTTCCCAGTAGCTGCTGTCTTCTCATCTCCTGCTTTTCTGTGTGATTTGGTGACAATTAACTCACTGCCATTGCACCATTTCTGCAGAAACCACAAATCCTTCTGGAAGACTTGCCTGTACCACCTCCCAGCATGGCCTTTTCCAGACCTCATCTGCTCCTTAACCTGCCTTAACTTCCCCCAACTTCTCTCCTGGTTGCCAAGCAAACTGCAGAGCTGTTGAACTGGGGCAGACACATCCCTGAGGTGCTGTGGGATTTATGGGATGTAGGATCTTCAGCTCCATCACTGTTCCCACATCAACAGCCCTGCCTCAGCAGGACCCAGAGCCCTTGTCCCCCTTTTCCCCTCTCATGTATTGTCTGCTGGGGTTTATTTTAAATGCTGGGATGGTGCTGCCTCCAGAGAAGCCAATAATCCTCACCCAGCTGCCAGGGCTGTGCCCCACCCTGGCAAGGAGCTGTGCTGGGAGTGCCATTAGTGCTGATGGAGGGCTGTGGGTCTGACAGCTCCAGGGCTGGAGGTCAGGCTCACTGTGCCACACATTTCAGGTTTCAGCACAGAAGGCTTTGATAATATTAAATGCAGCAAAGGGTTTCTCTCTTACCCAGATCCTGTTCCCTTTTTTGTTGCTCCTTTTTAAATTAAGGCACTGCAGTGTTGCGTTGTAAGAAGGATCTATTTTTCTACTGACCCATTTCAGTAAAATTTCAGTCCATCTAGAGCATATGCTGCTTGTGAAGATGGAAAGAAATTCACAGATATTAAGGACACTGAGATCAACTCATCTCACCTCATGCATAACAGCCTGGAGAATTTCCCCCAGGACTCTCCTCTCGAGCCCAGCTCTCTGCAGCTGGATGCCACCGTGGCTTTTTGTGTCATTACCAGGAACCATCTCCAGGTCTTGTGGAGACAGAAAGGTGTGCCAGCCCCCTCCCTTGGAGAGGTATCCCTTGAATTGGCCATGATAAGATCTCCAACTCTGTTGGACTGAGAATCCTCTTTGGTCATGGTGAGTTCCCCACATGCTTTGTAGTCCCATGCAGATTCGTTGGGACAGATTGGGTTTTTTCCCCCTTTGTACCACCCCCACTTTTCCCCATAAAACCCCCAGTTTCTGCCCTGTTCAGAGGGGAGTTGTTGTCTCCAGCCTCCTTTGCAGGGTGCTGGAATAAAGGAACTCTGTGGAACTGCTACATGGTGTTCCTGTCTCTTTGTCCCTGTGTCTGCCTGGGGACACCTCGCAAGGCAGAGCTCAAATTGTGGATATTCTCACTTCAGCTGAAGAAAGAACAGAGATCATTTCTCCCAGGCTGAGCCTGGGAATCTTAGAGGAAAAGAATTTAAACAATTATTATCTCTTTTTCTGTAACCACTGTTTATAGATATGGTTTGCTAGAGTGTGCTATTGATAGCTCACCAATAGTGTGAGAGGTTTTCACTCTAAGACCAATCAGGTCTTAAGTCCACCACTGATCCTATAAGAACTTACATCTAAAATAAGTATATTTAATATAATAATATAGATATATCTAATATCTAATATATTAGATCTTATATCTAATTTCTAATAATCAAGTGTCTTTCATGCCTTCTGCATCATGGAGTCAGTGCTAATCACTCAATCAGGGGGACCCCTGTGCCAACACTGAAATCACCAAGAGCTGAAATCACTGCTCAGAGCTGAGCTGCCTGCCCCTTGCTGAGGTTACTCAGCAGCTGAAGGACTGCCTGAGACCCCTAGAAAGTTGTCTCCTGTGGGACCTCTCTCTGGGAAGGTTGCAGCATCCAGGTTGAGCCATCAGATCCCATCTGGCTGCTCAACAAGGTCTGGCTCAGGGGTTGTGTCCCACTTCCCCCTCCTCAGTCAGATGTGAGACACTTGCAGGGGGAAGCAGCTTTGTCCCCTGGTGCCAGAACAGGACAGAACAGGCTCTCCAGCCTGCTCCCTGCATGTCCAGCAGCATCTTCCCTTTCCTTTTAGGGCCTGGGCTTGCCTGGCTCAGAGGGGCCATGGACACAGGGAAGAGTTTAGGTCAGTGGGCACAGGGAAGAGTTCAGGTCAGTGGGCACAGGGAAGATTTCAGGTCAGTGGTCACAGGGAAGATTTCAGGTCATTGGGCACAGGGAGGATTTCAGGTCAGCCCCAGATGCTCAGCAGTGGATGAAGATGATGCTTGTGCAGCTTAGCTAAGCCAGTCCTATCCCCTCCTAAGCTGCTGACAGCAGTTACCTCCAGAAGGCAATTAAAAGCACTAAATGAGCTTCCTGCCACTGATCACCAACCAAAGGACCTGCCTGCTTGCTCAGAAGGAAACAACAGCCTCTGCCTTCTCAGGTGCTTCCAGAGGCCTTGTGCTGCACTGGAAGTGATTCATGGCTCCCACCAGGCTGCACACCCTGCAGAAGAAGGCAGTTTTCTCGTGAACTGACTTAAAAATCATTTTTCCCCATTTGTTCCACAAATGAAATGAAACAGCTCAGTCTGAGGACTTGCAGAAAGACTTGTTTCCATCAAGCCCTTGGAAGTGCTGTCATGTTTCATTCCAGGAGAAATTGGTTTGAAACTTCTCCACTGCTAAAAAAAAAAAAAAATCTGAAACTACATTTTCTTCTCTTCCTCCCACCTGAAGCTGTCTGGATTGCCTTGGGCCAGAAGTGATGGATTCAGGTCCACTTTGTCAAGGGCCAGTGCATGTATTCATGTATCTTTTCCAAGCCCAAATAACCCAGGTGCTGTCATTTTCAGAAGTCACAAAGGTTTCTGTGTTGCAGAGATCTTTCTTCTCAGTTCTGCAGGATGATATTTTTAGACTATATTTTTCTGAACTCCTGGCCTTTTGAGTACTAATGTAACCACTAAAAAAGAAAATAATCCAAGGCAAGAATCTTACTTGATGGCCATAATTGTGTCATCTTGTTGCATGGTCCAAAAGTGCTCTGAAGACAGCCCACTCCTTGGATAGTGCCCAGGAGAAACAGGAGAAATAGACTGGTTTATGATTTAGGAAAAGCCTTTGATTTAGGAGTTCAGCCTTGGTACAGCTGTGCAGGTTTGATGTCTTGGTCAAAGTATGTTAGAGCTGCTCATTTTCTTAATTTTTGGCATTTACTAAAGACGGTTTGTGCCTTTTATATGAGATTAAATGCTAATAGTGGTTCTGTGAGTGTTTCCAGCTCTGTATCCCCGTTTGCAGTTTGGGATTTGGCTGCCTGCCCCATCCCCAGTGGGTGTTGGAGCCACACGAGCCAGCCCAGGGAGTCAGTGCTTCCTTCAGCTCGTGCTTGAAGCAGGACTGGAAATGCATCCAGAGCCTGCCCAAACAGGACTCCTGTACCTGGTGTGTCTAGAGAAAAGATGAAGATCTGTTTGCATCATGTCAGTACATAAATCCAGCTCCCCTCAAGGTGCTTAGGCATATTTGGATAATGACCTGGAACAACCTGGGTAGCAGGAGGTTCCATGTACCTGTCAGGGCAGCCTCTGTGAGCGGGGAGATTGCCAGCCAGCAGGCAAAGGCAGCCAATTATGCCACGCTCAGAAGCATTTCATTCTTTTTTTTTTTTTATTTCCATCTCCCCAGCTCCACAAAGCGAATCCTGCTGCAGAGACCTCTGCCTCCCGCTGGCATCACCTCCTGTCTGAGGAGATAGTGTGTAAAGTGCCCTCAGTGTTTGCAGTGTGGTTTTTCTGCTGCTGCAGTTAAAAGCTGCGCTCTCCTTTGCAGGGGACTGTACTGAGCTCCCCTGGTGCTCAGGGACAGCCTGTGGCAGTCCCTCTGTGTGCTGGGGGCTTGTGGGCTCTGTTCTGGCTGGGAGAGGGAGGAGTTGCTGGGAATTGCTTCATGTTTTGCCCCATATCAGATGGATAAAAAGACTTTCACTTCCATCTACAAAAACTGACTTGAAAATTCTGGTAATGGTGAAGAAAGCTGGAAAAGGAGGGGAAAGCATAAGGCACAAGTGTTGTCCCTCCCTCACAGAGTGTTTGACAGCAGAAGCTCCCATCTTTCAGGCAATTCCCAACTCAGATGGTGACTGCTCAGTGCCCAGAGGAATGCCAGCCTGATGGGAATGCAGTAACTCCACTGCTTGTCAGAACAAACCAGGATTGAATATGCAATGAACCCAGGTTGGTTCAGAACCACAAATCCCTAAAAACCTGTACCTTTTAACAAACAGCCCTTTTTCTTTAATGATCCATGTGAGACTAAACCTGTGGTTTCCAGTGCAGTTGTGTTGGACCTGTAGTTAAAAAAATCACTTGTGTACCAGGCAACTGATTTGTTACTGGCCCCCTTGGGCTCTGTTTGAGACAGATTTCACTGGGAAAAGAGCTACAGAAAATGTCAGCAGACAGTGTGTGTGTGTGCCAGAGACTCCCAGCAGCTGGGATTTCAAATCGATTTTATTTTCCTCTCATCTAAAGAGTTTTACACTTGCAGGGAGACATTTTGATGTATTAGGAAACAAAACAAGGAAAAGGTTTGTGGTGTGAGGAGAAGGTTTTCCAGTAGAGTGAGAGATAAGGAAGACAGTGGGGGTACATTGGGAGATCTTTTTGGAGGTGGATTTCTGCGTTGCTCTTGTGCTTCTCGTGATGGCATCCACCCTTCTGTAGTGTTGTCTAAACTCTTTCCCTCTTTACTTGCTCTCAGTGCTCTATTTCTGCCTCAGATCTAAACTTTCTCTGCTGTCAGTGACCTGCACGAGGGGCAGCTCTGTCTTTGGGCTGGACAAGGAGCTGTGTGTCTGTGTGAGCTGTGACAGAGGTGGGATCAGGAACCTGCTGTGTCCTGGCTGCTGCAGCACCACCTCTTACATCCTACAACTGGCAAGGCAGCAGGGAGCAGCCATCCTGGATTGCTTCTGAAACCCCTCAGATGGAAGGAGAAATCCAGTGTTTGCAGCCTGGGTCTCAGGAACTCAGATTGATGTGGGCAAAAGGACAAATCCTCTCAAAGGACAAATCCTCTCCAAGAGACTGGAGGGTGAGGAAGAAGGGAATGGGGTACAGGGAAAGCTCCAGGAGTGAAGAAAGAGGAAAAGCTGGAGTCTGGGTGGCCAGCAGGGCACTCACCTGCTAGCCACAGGCAGTGTGAGGTGGGAACTCACAGCCCTCAGTCTCCTGTGAAATCCCTGAATGCTCTTACAGAAGGAAGGAGAGGAGATCTGAAGACTTTGGCCAAGATGATCTACACACAAAGAGTCCAAGTGGTGCCCTGGTTGCTGCCATCCCCTCTGGGTTTTCCATTTGCACCACTGCTGCCTCCTCCATCCCAGGGAGGCTTTGGCTCCTGCTGGTGAGGCTGAGCCAGGAGTCCCACCATGGTGTGGGGCTGTGCTGGGCTGTTTCCAATCCATTATTGTCAGCACCTACCCTCCTCCTCACCCTGCCCTGTTATAATCATGTGTTAAATACATTGCAGATGCTCCTGGACGTATTTTTGACCCATTTTCTCCGGAGTCCCTGCAATTTACTTTGTCGGAATAATTGCAATTTATTTAAATGTCAACAAGCCACACGTGGGAGACAGCAGTTGTGTGCAAGAGCAGAGCAATTACAGGGAACGGGTCCCATTTCACCACTTGAACAAAGATCCGAGCCAGGAGAAAGGAAAAGATCATTTGCCTCTATTAACTGATCACTTGCCCCACCACTCCCAAAGCCCCCATGAACCTTCATGCCTCTTCTTTGGGGCCATCACTTAGTGCAGAGCTGGGGTATAAAAGCAGCTTTTCCTCTGGCATGCTCTCCACAGAAGCATCTGCTCCGTCCAGAGGAATTTAGTGGTGATTTAGACCCACGTAACTGCTCACAGAATCTAATTCTGGTCCTGCCCAAACAGCTTAAACTGAAACAGAGACACAGAGGAGCCTGACCTGTGTGGACATCATTGCAGCTCCAGCAACACAGGCCCTGCAGGCCCCACATCCAGCAGGGATTGAACTTGAGGAGTAAGTGTAGATGGCTTTTTCCCCTCTGAGGGTTTGGCAGCAGCCTGGCAGTGGGATGATGAGAGTTTGTACATAATCAGACTTCTTGTCCTTTATCTGTGTGAGGTCAGGGTCCCTCTGGCCCTGGCACTGCCCAGACACACACCAGGCTCTCCTGCCCTCCACAGCCAAAGGCCAGGAGCAGAAAAAGCCATCGTGGGGGTAAGTGCTTCGCTCAAGACATCTTGGCAAGTATCCCTGGTTCTCACTTGGTGCCCTTCTCACCAGGACATGCTGCTCCTTTGGGGTCAGGCTGTAGGATGAGTGAAGCCCAGGCTCCCAGAGCTGGAACACTGCTGGTTGCTTCAGAGGAAGATCTGGGGCCATCTAGTGACCTTCCACTGAAAACTTTGTGCTTCCAGTGCTCCCAGTTGCTCTTAAAAGATATGTGGGACACGTTTCCTCCCTGCTGCTGACTGAGCAAGTCCCCAGCTCGGCAGCGAGCCGGCTGGAAGGCAGACCTGCACCCTCTTAATGATTTTTCTTTTTGCTAGGAGCTGATTTAGAAACTGGTGCATGTAACCACCTCCTTTCATCTAGGATGAAAGAGAAGGATAACCCACGTCTTTACAGAATAGGAGGCTGGAACAGTCAGAGCCCCTACCCAAAACGTGAGCTGGGAAGAGAAATGGAGATGTTTGTGCCTCAGTGTTTGTCACCACGGGCAGCAGGAGCTCTGCCATGTGCACCATCCCCTGCACGTGTCACAGCACCGTGTGCTCCACCAGGTGCCTCGCCTGGATTTCCCAGGGGTCCAGGCAATCTCTGCTCTGTTATTATCAGCTACAAGCATGATAATCTGGACCCTAATGCCTACAGGAGATTACAAAGCAGTGTTTTTATGGACCTGCTACAAAAGGACCCATAAGCTGCTAATGCCCACAATTAAAAAAGGCAGTTGAGCAAATCTGGGCCATTGCAAGTTAGTGCCCATGTCTGGAAATGGATTCCAGTTCCAGCTGTTGGCCTTGCAATAGAAGATGACATCTTTATTAAATATTGGTTCTGGAAATAATATCTTTTTTAGTTTTGGCAAAATGCCTTGCAAAGCTTGGATATAAAGCAAAGCCATCTCTGTTTAGCAGGGCTTTTTTTTTTTCTTTTTAACTATCTCTTTGTAAAAAAAATGTGTAGAGATTGGTACTTACTTCATAAACCTAGGTCTTGCAGTAAAAATGAGCTGGTAACTCTGTTAATGGATTCCTTTGGAGAAAACCTGTGTGCAGCTTTTGGGAGGGAAAAAAATTCTTAATATCCCCACTACTCCCTCTGTGTCCACCATGCTGTGATGCTCACACCTCACAGGAGTGGGCACCCCAATTTCCCCATGGCCATCAGCCACGCTCTGGTGCCCTTCACTCTTGGCATCTTCCCACCCAAATTTCTCCCTGTGCTGTCCCTGCAGCCCCATCCCTCTCTGGGGGTGCCTGGGCAGATGTGTGCCTGCCCTGTGGAGCCTGTGGTGCAGCAGAGCCAGGAACGTGGGTCCCTGGGGGAATCTGCAAAGTACAAGTTGTTATTACTCACTACAGCAGAACAATCAGCACGGGCTCTGTAATGCAGAAAGATGGATTGAAGCTGCTTAAGACCAGAGGAAAATGGAATCTCTGCTTTGCAACAAGGACTTTAACTCCTGCAATCCCCTCCTGATGAGTAATGAAAGCCCAACAAAAGCCCAGGTTTGAAAATTGCTGGATTCAGGGAGTGAGATGGGGCCGTGCAGCAGAAGCCAAAATCCGACCTGGATCTCAGCTTGGCACGGTGATGTGCCAGATCCACCTTGGCAGGGCAGCTCTCTGCACCTGCAGCTCTTTCCCAGAGTTGTGGGGAGGATCCTGACATCTCACACTGGCTCAGGTGTGACCATGTGGTAATCACACATCCTCTGAACAGAGAGAGACAGAGCTGTCCCAAGAAAATCCTGGGAAGCTGTGAGAAAGCTCAGAGAAAGAATTAAAACAATTCTTATCTCAATCTCTGCACCTGGCAGGCAATCTCTGTTTGTCACAGACGGTTACGAGAAGGAGTTGTCCCTTCTTGACCAATAGGTGAGAGAAGATTCCTAAAGGCCAGTCAGGGCTTAGGTCCACCATGGTTTCTATAAGAACTGTGGATTTCTAATAATAAAGTGTTTTTCATGCCTTCTGCTGATGGAGTCTCTGTGTCACTTCTGTCTGTCCCCAACACCCCTTTGGTGACATGACCAGTGCCAGTACAGCCCTTAGTACTCTCTTCTTCTTTCTCCCCCTGCAGTGATCTCACTGCTGGTCCTACAGAGCCAGGTTTCTCCATGTTTCCATCCCAGATATGGGCCCTTCCAGCTGGAGAGTGCTACAAAGAGGACAAAGCAAAGATCTTCCAACAGCCTTACAGTCATGACGACACTGTTTTCTTCTCACATGCTTCTGGTGGATCTGAGGTCGTGCACTAAGAAGCTCTTGGTTATTATACATTCCTTATTTCTTCCCACAGATGTGTGAGTCCAGCTTTCTCCCTGCTTTGCCTAAGATGAATAGCAGATCCTCTGCTGTTACATTAAGGCAGCTTTAAACATATGATAAACTAGCTATACAAACCTTTGTCATCCAGGGCATAAAACAACCTCTAACTGCTTAGGATTAAGGAGACACTTGTCTTAAATCAGCCAGTTATTTTAAATACTCCTCTGTTAGCTGTCAGATGCCCTGCCTGCCTGTTATCACACCAGGGGATTTGTGTGAGACTTCAGTGCCAGACTCTGCTCTGAGGCTGGGGCTTGGGGTGAGGAGGAGCTGGGGCTTCTGGTGTTTCTGTGGCAAAGGAGGGTGAGTCTGGCATGCTGAGTGAGCAGTCAGGCTGCAAGGACTGGCCTGAGAAACTCTGATACCTCAGAGGGCTTCCAGGGCTGCTAAGGGAGCACATGCTGACTGTCTTGCTCTTTTGGGGTAAAAGGAAAACAAGGGAGATCCTGATCATAATAATGTGAGGCTAGAGAGGAACATCCCAGGTGTATGCACACAGGGGTTTAAAAACACAGATTTTCTTCAATGCTAAACTATCACACTTTGCAATAAAACTTGCTTTGGTTTAATTCTGCTGGTCATGAGCTCCCAAGAGGAAGTGTTGTAAGCAACTGCACTCTGGCTGGGACTGTAGGGTTGAGGAAGAGGTTTTTAGCAGGGAAGTTCCTCAGCTGCGTGGTGAAGCTGGGAAGGGAAAGGCTTCTGCTGTTTCCTTTTCCCACATCACTCCCTCCTGTAAAGACCCGAGATCTGGTGCCAGGAGGCTTGAATGATGCGGGAGCATTTGAGCAGAGGTGAGCAGCGATTTACCTGCCTTGGAATTCCGCTGATTTCACCGCTGCAAGTTCATCCTCTTAAAGAGCCCCCAGAGAGGGAGCTGGGGAGGCTCAGCGAGGCCAGGGAACCATCTCTGGCCTGCCCAGCTGAGCCACGCTCGGCTCCTTGTTTTCCTGCCCCCATCAGCTCCGTGCTGGGCTAACCAGAGCTGCCTCGGGGCCAGCGGGGCTGTGGCTCCTGCTCTGTTCTGGGCACACCGAGCTCTGCTCTGTGCCGGGCAAACCCGAGCTCTGTCTGTTCTGGGCACATCCGAGCTCTGTTCTGTGCCCGGCACACCCGAGCTCTGCTCTGTGCCAGGCAAACCGGAGATGTCTCGGAGCCAGTGGGGCTGTGGCACTGTGCACTCCTGCCCCGGCAAACCGGAGCTCTGTCTGTTCTGGGCACACCCGAGCTCTGTTCTGTTCTGGGCACACCTGAGCTCTGCTCTGTGCCCGGCAAACCCGAGCTCTGCTCTGTACTGGGCACACCTGAGCTCTGTTCTGTTCTGGGCACACCCTAGCTCTGCTCTGTGCCCGGCAAACCCGAGCTCTGTTCTGGGCCGGGTAAACCCGAGCTCTGTTCTGTGCCGGGCAAACCCGAGCTCCCGGCGCCAGCAGGGCTGTGGTTCCTGCTCTTTTCTGGGCAAACCGAGCTCTGCTCTGTACTGGGCAAACCCGAGGTCCTGCTCTGTTCTGGGCAAACCGGAGCTGTCCCTGCTCTGCGCTGAGCAAACCGGACTTCTGCTCTGTTCTGGGCAAAACGGAGCTCCCCGAGCCAGCGGGGCTGTGGCTCCTGCTCCGTGCAGGGCAAACCCAAGCTCCTGCTCTGTACTAGACAAACCGAGCTCTGCTCCGTGCAGGGCAAACCGGAGCTCCTTCCCTGTTCTAGGCAAACCGGAGCTCTGCTCTCTGCCGGGCACACCGGAGATCCCCGGGCCGGCGGGGCTGTGGCTCCTGCTCTGTTCTGAGTAAAACCGGAGCTGTCCCGGGCCGCCGGGGCTGTGGCTCCTTCCCTGTTCAGGGCACACCGGAGCTCCCCGGGACCGCCGGGGCTGTGTCTCCTGCTCCGTGCCGGGCACACCGGAGCTCCCCGGGCCGGCGGGGCTGTGGCTCCTGCTCTGTTCAGGGCACACCGGAGCTGTCCCGGGCCGGCAGGGCTGTGTTTCCTGCTCTGTTCAGGACACACCGGAGCTGTCCCGGGCCGCCGGGGCTGTGGCTCCTGCTCTGTTCAGGACACACCTGAGCTCACCGGGCCGCCGGGGCTGTGTTTCCTGCTCCGTGCCGGGCACACCGGAGCTCCCCGGGCCGCCGGGGCTGTGTGTCCTGCTCTGTTCAGGACACACCGGAGCTGTCCCGGGCCGCCGGGGCTGTGGCTCCGTGCGCTCCTCCCGCCGCCTCCTCGCGTGCTGCCGCCTCCAGCCGAGAGCATCGCCATCCTCAGCAGAGGTCCATCTCCTCCCCTTCACCGTTTCACCCGCTGCTGCTGATTAAGTTTCTCTTGCAGCTCTTCCAGGAAGCCAGGGGCCTGTTGTTTTGGAGATCGCCTTAATTTGTTTACTCGTGCATATGTTCTGTCTTGTAGGATGATGCTTCGCAGCTGGTCTCGAGCAGCCTGCGGCACAGGGGAAGCAGCAGGTTAAGTCTGAAGCAGAGGAAGTCGCTGAAAACTGGCCTGATGTGGGGATCCGAGGGCAGGCTCGCTGAGATTGATGTGGTAAAACACGGTGCGATATTGGCTTAGGTAGCATTTTTATATTTATTGCTGGTTTCCATCATAATTTGGGCACAGTAACAGTTTGTTTGTGCAGAAGATCAGTTAAGCTCGAAGAATTAAAGGTAGAAAATTCCCTGTCTCTGATTTTATTATGCAAATGTAAAATTTGCCGGCACATGGCAGGGGGTTGGAACTAGATGATCTTTAAGGTTCCTTCCAAACCAAACTATTCTGGGATTTTAAATTCTCTGAGAAAGGTGGAGAGACAGGGATTAAGGCTTAGACTTGCCTGCTGGACAGGACCTGTGCTCTCCAGAACCAGTCATTGGCAAAAACTGGTTTCAGAGGTGTTGTCTGGCCAGCACAGACAGTGCAAGGCACTCTCCTGAGGAGGATGCTCACACACCTGTGAGGTTTGGACGCTGCTGATGCATCCCTGAGGTACCTCCTCTGTGCTTTCCCTGTGTGTCAGGATCCTGCCCTGCACCCCTACAGCAGCCAGCCCTGCTCCTGGCACACCAAAACCTTGGCACAGCAAAGGAGTTCTGGCCCCACGGTGTCCCTGGGGAGCTGGGGAATGACAGAGCCTTCTGTGCTGCTTTCCTGCCCATATAACCTGAAGAATCTGACTCTGTCAGAGGGAAAAAAAATCATTTCGATGTTTTACTGCTACTGTAAAGCTGTTACTTTTTCCCCACCCACCCTTTAGGGGGGGAAAAAAGAAGCCTTGTTTAATCTGCCAGCTTGCAAATGGCTCCTAAATAACAGAGTTGTCTTTGGCTCAGTCGATCAAAGGGTTCTGCCCATGAGGACGGGGACACTTTGCAGGCTCAGATTAGTGTTGTTTCAGAGGAATTGGATGCTTCTTTGTGTTGTTTTTAAATGATTCTCTTTCCAGGTTGAGTCTGAGCCAGATAGCTGAATGCATAGAATCGATATTTTGCAGAACTGATAGAAAATTAGGCAGGTTTAATAAACTTCATGCATGGCTTCCTATTGTAGCTATATATCAAAAGGAAAATAAATATATTGACTGGATCTGCTTACAAGAGCATCTATAAGTCACTCTGGGAAATAAGGCAATTGCACAAATGGTTATGGGAGGGAAGGGATCATGCTCAGGACATCTGGGTCTTCTTGCTAATTTACCACATGACCTTGAAATTCAGGCCAAATTTTCATATATGTCCACAAAATGTGTTTTTCTTTTAGACTCTGGGATGTTATTTCAGATGCTGAGGTAGCTCCATGTTTGGCCCTCCTCACCCTGTACCAGGTGAAGTTGCTGGTGGTGCTCCATTCCTTGGACAAAAATCCTAATAGCTTTTCCAGGTTTATTTTTTTATCATGAATTTTTCTTTTTTTTTTTTGTGGGAATGCCGCTACTCCTTTCCCATGTGGAGATTATGGTCAATAAATGTTGAGATCCACCCCAGGAAAGTGATGGAGAGGTAGAACCAGGCAAGACTCAAACCTCTGGTTTCTCAATTTTTTAGATGTGTGGCTAAACCAAACATTTTCTGAGATTCAGGAAAAAAACTGTAACTGTTTTCTCCTTGTGATGTTTCCCACATTCCAGACCTCAGTGCAGTACACAAACAGAGGCATATGGAGCATCCAAACTCACCTTCATCCATCTTCATTTGCCTGGCTGCAATGGCCAGTGGCCACAAACCTGTCCTTTGGAGATCAGGAGTGTGAGACCGAAGCTCTGCTCCACCCGTTTGCAGTGGAGGAGCAGCTGCCCATACCTGCACAAGGTTTGGACATTCTGCTCCTGATCCCTGCCAGGGGCTCTGCCACGCGGGAGGGACAGACGGACCAGCCTGGGAGGGACAGAGGGACCAGCCTGGGAGGGACAGACAGATCAGCCTAGGAGGGACAGATGTACCAGCCCTGGGANCCTGGGAGGGACAGATGGACCAGCCTGGGAGGGACAGATGGACCAGCCTGGGAGGGACAGACAGACAAGCCCTAGGAGGGACAGATGGACCAGCCTGGAAGGGACAGACAGACCAGCCTCGGGGTGCTGTCCCCAGTGATCTCCGTGCCCAGGGACAGACAGACAGGCCCTTGGGCTGCTCCATGCCCAGGGATCTCCATGGCCAGAGACAGATGGACCAGCCTCGGGCTACTTTCCCCAGGGATAGATGGACCAGTCCTAGGGGTGCTCTGCCCAAGGACAGACGGACCAGCCTGGGAGGGACAGATGGACCAGCCCTGGGAGGGACAGATGGACCAGTCTGGGAGGGACAGACAGACAAGCCCTAGGAGGGACAGATGGACCAGCCTGGAAGGGACAGACAGACCAGCCTCGGGGTGCTGTCCCCAGTGATCTCCGTGCCCAGGGACAGACAGACAGGCCCTTGGGCTGCTCCATGCCCAGGGATCTCCATGCCCAGGGACAGATGGACCATCCCTGGGGCTGCTGTACCCAAGGACAGACGGACAGCCCTGGGGGTGCTCTCCCCAGGGACAGATGGACCAGCCCTGGGGCTGCTGTACCCAAGGACAGACAGACAGCCCTGGGGGTGCTCTCCCCAGGGACAGATGGACCAGCCCTGGGGCTGCTCTCCCAGGGATCTCAGTGCCCAGAGAGGCAGGAGCAGCTGGATTGTGCCTTGACATGGAATCAAAGTGCACCTGGGTCAAGGCTGATGTGAAGGATGAGACTGGGTCAGCTCCTTGTCCCAGTGCTGAAAAGAAAGTGTCCATTTCCAGGTGTGTAAAGACTTCTCCAGGACTAAAATTGGCTGTTTATACCTGGATTCACCAAGGAAAAGGGGTGACTGAGTCCTCGTGATGCACAGTTAAAACTGGAGTGAGACTCAGACTCTCTGAGTTCCTTTTCCTTTTCATCTTCAATTTGCAGTGCAGATGGGACATCACTCTTCCCTTTCAGCAGCTCTGCCAATGTCCCTTGTGGGTTTTATCTCATGTCTGAACCCAATACAGACATTTTCACTGACGGCTTTGTGATAGCCTGGAGAAAAGGAGGCTCAGGGCAGACCTCATTGCTCTCCTCAACTGCCTGAAAGGAGGCTGCAGCCAAGTGGGGGTCGCTTTCTTCTCTCAAGTAATAAGTGACAGGACCACAGAAAATAGCCTCAAGTTGTGCCAAGGGAGGTTTAGATTGGATATTAAGGAGAATTTCTGCACAGAAAGGGTGGTCAAGCACTGGAACAGGCTGGCTGGGGAAGGGGTGGGGTCCCCCCTTGGCACAAGGGTGTGGATGTGGTACCTGGGCACGTGGCTTAGTGGTGAACCTGGAGGTGCTGCTGGGTTAATTCAATGACCTCAGAAGGCTTTTCCAGCTTTAATGATTTTGTGCTGCAGGAAGCAAACCCACAGCTGGTATAAATCAACAGAGCACCCAGAACTTTGCTGGAGCACACAGAGGTGGTGCTGGTGGAGGATCTGACCCCTGTTATTTTCATTACTGAGCTGTAGCTGTTTCTGCAGCTCGTTGAATGGAGATGGCCCCTCCTTCCTCATAAGGAGGTGTGTCGTTCTGATTTTCTTAAGTTTTATTGATTTTCTTAAGTTTTATTGAGCCTTCTGATGTTTGTATTCTTTATACAAACTTTCTCATATACTTTATATAAATAACTTATTGTTTTACATTTTTTTTATAGAAGACGAGCAACCTGACAGACAGTTGGGTTGCCCAGTGACATTGAGGAGGTGGCACTGTAACCCTCCAATGACACTGAAATTTTAAAAAGATATAAATATGGAGTCAGATGTTTTAATAAAGAGTTTTTTCAGTTTGCTTTCACCAGAGCTGCTCCGTGTCATTCTTATGTCACCTCCCGGGCCGGGGGTGACAGAGGTGAAAGCTGGAGCAGTTTTCTTGCCACGCACCTGCAAGGGGAAAATAAACGGGGAGGATGAGCAAGCCACGGGTGGGTGTCATTGTCTGTTAAATACATAACATCATTTGTCACTTAAGCAGCCTTGAAAGAGCATTCCCTGCGCTGGAGCCGCCGTGGGCAGGGACAGAGCAGGACGTGGTTCAGCACCCACCTGCCACCATTCATCAGCCAGCAAACCCCACGGCTCAGCTTCCCTTCAAAACCACCTTTTCCTCTGTTTCACTCTCTCTCCACACCTGCCTGCCCCTCCAGCCAGCATCCCTGGTTCCCGTGGCTGCAGGAGAGCACCTGGGCTTTGCTCCTGCCCGTCCACCGGGGATGTGTGTGTGGAAAGTGGGATCAGATGGAGGAGTGAGAGGAGCAGGAAGGTTTTGGTGCTGATGAACTCCCAGGGAATGCAGCACAGCAAAGGCAGAAATGAGGCTGTGAACTGCAGATGTGTGAGGGGTGGTAGGGAGAGCAAGAGGGAGCAGTGGCAGGGGTGTGGGCATCAGGAATGTGTCAAATGTGTGCACTGAGGCTCAGGCAGGCCTAAGGGGGGATAAGAGTAATTAATGCCTTGGTGATTGGGGTCTGGTAAGTGTTAGAAATAAGTTAGAAACTGTGGTAAAATAGTTGATAATTGTTAAGCATGTACTGTTAGTTTGGTTATGGGGCAGGGATCAGGCACCTGCCCTCTCACCACTGGGCAGCACATGGTGCAGCTGGAGCAAATCTGAGTCAGAATCACAGAATATTCTGGGTTGTAAGGGAGCCACAAGGATCAGAGTCCAGCTCTTCAATAAATAGCCCATAGAGGGATCAAACCACAACCTCAGCACCGTGCCCTAACTCACATTGCCTTGCTGTGACAATCGCTGCTCACAGATCTGTGTTTGGGGCAAACCTTGTGTTCATAACATGAAAACGAATGTGGGGTTTGATAATTACTTTTCTTCTTTTTCTTTTCTTTTGGTTTTTCTGACTCTGCAATTCCCACTGCAGGAATGCTGACAGGCAGATGAAAGGTTGGCTGCTGGGAGTTCTCCAGCTCAGCTTCACAGACCCAATGCACATCAGCTGCTGTGCCCTGTCTCAGAAACCCTTCCTCTGTCTTGTCTTGCTGGATGCTCTCTCTGGTTGATGCCCTACCTCTCAAGATAATAACAAAGGCTCTGAAACGGTGGAATTTCCCTTCTCTCTTGAATATAGATCAAGGGGAGTGTTATGTCCCTACATGCAGGATAATAGGCAGTGCAAGTTTACTCTCTGGCTACACACAGTGTGTGGAAGTTGGTTGTTATCTGTATTTTCTAGAGGAAATGAGCCAGTTTTGTAAGGAGAGGAGTGTTTGGGGTGATGCTTCTGCAAGAGCAGCTGGATCAGGGTCACAGCTTTTGATTTGGGCTCCAGCAGAAAATGTTCAGTTTGGTACAGCTCATTCATGAGACAAAAATTCATTGTCCCAAAGTGATTTTTTTCATTCTCCCTATTTGAAATCCTTTTAAACTGGGAGATGAAAATAGTTACAAGTTTCAGTACTGACTCATTTCAAAATCTAAGGCATCTTTTTTGATCTAACGTTTTGACTAATTAAATAGGAAACCCTTTTGTCTTACACATTACGAAACATCAAGGTCTCTTTTAGATCCACTAGTGTTTTTATTAGTCTCTGAAATTCTTGAGGAACAGATAAAATATCTCCCACCCAGCTCTGCTCTGTCAGTTAATGTGTGAGCAATCACAGTATGACATATCCACCGAGGAGCGTGTACAAATTGAATCTCTACGTGTGGTTGTCAGGAAACAAAACATGCTCGATATCTGTTTTAAAGACAATTTAGATTTTTTTTTTTTAGCAAAGCTTTTGTGGAAAATGTAGCAGCAAAGAAATAAAAATGACTCCCGCAATTTGGAAACAGGTAAACAAGAGGTATTAAAAATCGATGAAAACACTACGTGGTCATCCCTAGGGATGATTTCTCACATGTAAACACATCTTTGGTGAAGGGAGGAATGAGACCAGATCCCAGTCCCTGGGGTCTCAAATCCTACTGAAGTAATTTGCAACTAGATCAGGCTGGGGGATCATCACAGGCTTCAAATTTGATGTAGGCACCAGCTGAGGCTGCAGAGCTCAGCAGCAGTTCAAGCCTCTTTTATCTCCTGGGTGGTCCCTAAGTCAGAGCTCTCATCTCCACTTTCCCCCTCCTTTCTCAAACTAGGCATTTGCTGATGCCATTGTTTAATCCAGCCAAGGATCTGGTCCATTTTCCATGCTCCAAGGTAATTTTGGCAAGGCTGTTCTGTTCTTGCATGCCAGTTAGAAAACCCTTTCTCAGGCGGGTCTCCTTCCGTGGGGCAGTTGTAATCCTGTCAGATTTGTGTGTAATAAATCTCCTTGCCTATCTGGTTTTTATTCTGGGCGAGGCAAATGGTGTAAAACCCCAACCTTTCCTCTGTGTGGAAGCAGCTGACAAACAGCTCTTCTGATAATTCCTTCCAGATGGGCCCAGGCCGGCGTTTCCCTGGCTCAGAGCTCTGCAGATGGACCAGGCCCTTTCCCAGCCCTCACAGTGTGGTGGGGAGAGGTCCCACCACCGGCATTTCAGACTCAGGGAAGCTCCTGTGTTGCAGCCCCTGTGCCTGCAAGGCCTCCCTGGCAGTCAGCAGGCTCAGACAAAAAATCCTTAGTCATGAGAACTGATCAGAGAGGCCCCTTTTCCACCCCCAGAGCCTTGCTTATCTCTTTGTAAGCCCACAGGTCATATTCACCTTGACCCTTACCATTGGACAGTTTCCAAAACCCCTAAAGCCTATAAAAACCCCTACTTCTGTCCAGTTTGGCCGAAGAGCTGTCACTGATCCCCTTCAAAGAAGAAACCAATCAAGGACATCTCTGTGGAACCTGACACAGCCCTCTCCTCTCTCTCCCTGCGCCTGCTGCAGGGACACTTGGCAAGCAAAGAGCTGAAATCACTAAAGGGCTGGAAATCACCTGAGAGCTGAAATCACTAAGGAGCTCAACTGCTTGCTGAGATTGCCTGCAGCTGGGAGCCGCCTGGGGGCACGGACAGGCGGGGCTGGACAGGACTTGGCAATCCCTCACTATCGGCCATGTGCGGCGGCCACAGCCGGGTGCTGTAAATGCCTCTCCCAAAGTCCCTTCAGAGCGCCCGGCTGCCTGAGGCACATCCGACAGCGGGGGACACTCTCCTGATCCCCAGGGGAGTCAGGAGGGCGGCTCAGGCTCTCAACTTTGCAGGTGAGGCAGGAATATGACTGCGGTGGAAGAAGGAGTGAACTTTGAACGGAGGTTTCAATCCAGGTTTATTAAGACAGGGACCCTGAGCCCAGCGTGACCTCGCTCCAAAGACAAAAGCCCCGGGGCCGAAAGCACCTTATAAAGGGAGGAGGGAACAAAGCTAGGGAGCCAATAGGGAAACAAGGGGGTGTGGCCATTGGGAAGATGGACTTCTGGGGAGACCAATGGGTGGGAGGAACCCCGGTGCCTGAACCAATCACTCGACGCCCTTGACAGAAGTTTCTAGGGGAAGGGATGGGCTGCTGAGTGACGGACAGGACACCGGGGAGGAGCTGAGGGAGGAGCAGGATGGGCGGAACCACTGAAATAGGGGAGAACCGGGATAAATTAAGGTACAGAACAGTTATAAAAAAGCGTATAAAACACAACCCAACAGCCGGGGATACCCCAAAACCCAGCCCCAGGCCCGTGCATTGCTCCTGGGCTCAGCAGAGCACAGCAGCACCACTGCTGTGAAGGAATGTCCCCATGGGAACCACCATCCTACAGCAAAGTGATCCTGGGCACATCCGGAGGGACAAACCCTTTGGGCTTTGGGTGATTTTGCACATTTCTCTGCCCTCTTGGTGGATCCCCATGAGCAGCATGGGTGGGGCGGGGCACCAGCCTGCAAGGAAAACAAAACTGGGAGCAGAAAGGGAAGAGTTGGTTTATTTATTTATTTTTTTTTTCCTCTCCTGGCACAGTGGGCTCTGCATCATCTCCCTGCAGCTGAGCTGTGCTGGGCAGGGGCTGCTGCTGGCCAGGATGGTGCTGTGGCATTGTCACCGTGGGCTGGCTTTGCCAGCCGTGGGTCTTTTCAGGTCGTGAGAAAAGCAGGTCAAGCATGTGAGCATGTGGCTGCCTTTCAGGCACACACTGGAGAACTGTTCTCCACAAAGAGATTTCCCTTTATCATAGGGAGTTACTGGAGTGGCCAGAGCTGCAAAGCAAGGATTTAAAAGCATCTCTGAGTGTTGGAATTGAGGTGAAGTCCTCCTGCTTTAGGGCACAAGCTCAACTTTAAAGGAGGGGACAAGATGGAAATTTTCCTTTGAGAAGATTATGTTAAAACTTTCAAAAAGGTGTTTGATTTGATAGGAGAGGATTTGCATCTTTGCCTGCAACAGCTGATACTGTGGGGTGTCAGAGATGGACCAGCCAAGAGAGGTCTCAAATACCTGCTGCACACCAAAGCTGTGTGTTGGGTGCACAGGGAGTGCAACATTTCCTTTTCTTAGCAGGGTTCATTTTGAGGATGCCTTTTATGAGATGGGGGCACCTCCACTGCACCCCACTGCTGCATCTCTCTGTTCCCTACCCCAACACACACTCCCAAAGCAGCCTGGCTCCCTCCACGTGCCAGAGGAGCTCAGGGTGAGGAGAAGTCCTGGTGCTGCATTGCAATGGTGCAAAGTGCCCAGCCAGGAGGGAGTACAGGACTTCAACCTCATGGTCAGCATGGGAGACTGGCCCTGCTCCAAGTCTGGCTGTTCCTTCATCCCACTGCTCTAGGAGAACGTAAGATGGCACAATCTCAAGGCACTTTTCAAAGGCACTTCAGTAATTCTCATTATCCCCCTGCAAGGACCACGGGCCAGCATTCAGCAGTGCTTGGCTGCTTTTCAGGCCAGAATTTCTGTCTTCTGTTGATGCTTTCTTTCAGCTGAAGGAAGAAGGAGGTTGAGTTTTGCTTGGATTGTCCCTGGCAGAAAAAGAAAGCACCCACGCTCTCCATGTGCTTTGCAGGCTGATCCAAAGCCTGGTGGATCCATCCCCTTTGACTTGGGCGCCGTTTGCGTTTCGGCCGACAGTACAAAGGGGGATCACTGCTGCAGGGGCTGGCTGGTGCTGCTGCCAGCAATGACCTCATGGTTCTGACTCTTTCTGTCGTTTATTTCATCTGCTTCCATCTCCAGAAGATGGCTGACGAGCTGTACTTGCTACCTGGAGATAGGAGGAGAGGCAAACACAAACACAGCCCCACCAGGGTCCCCCTGAGCTGCTGAAATTCCTTCTGCCCAAGGATGGAGAGCAATGCAGACTCACCCACACGAATTCTTGACCTTTCAAGTGTGCAGCTGTTCTCAGGCAACTTGAAAACTTATTCTTTTCCCTCACCAGTTCAACAGTTGCAGATGCTTCCTCCCTTCTCCAAACCTGAGCTGTAACTTGGATGGTTTTGCTCCAACAAAAAACAAAATGAAGAAGCTGATTTGCAACCAGGATGTTGCTCCTTCCAACGATGCTCCAAACAAGGTGATGATGTTTGATAATGTAGGAAAGACT
The DNA here is from genome assembly GCA_013400575.1 of Peucedramus taeniatus. Lineage (NCBI taxonomy): Eukaryota > Metazoa > Chordata > Aves > Passeriformes > Fringillidae > Peucedramus > Peucedramus taeniatus. The sequence goes on along the minus strand of WBNO01021610.1, from coordinate 108,045 downwards.
TTTCCAAAGGGCACTGGGAAGGACAGCAGCCACGTTGGTGTTCTTGGCTTTGCCAGCTCCATTTTCTGCAGGTTTGTTGTTGTGGTTTCCCCCAGCAATTCTCCAGGCACGTTGAATTCCTCCAGGCTGGATCTTTCTGCTTGATGTGATGGGATTTTGGCAGAGTTTTCTCTTGGAGTTGGAGCCAGGCTCTCTGGAGTTGGCAGAGAGGACCACATGTGCCACCCATGCTGCACTTTCCACGGTGTGGGAGAGATATTCATCAGGATGGGGCTGGGCCCTGAGATGTTTTTGTGCTCGTGGCAAACAGGCAGATCTTGCCAGGCTGACTCCTGCCTTGAGCCAGTGCGTGGATTTGTTGGCTTTCAGCAAAGTTATTCTTGGTCGATGCTGCTCTGAGGTGATGAAAAATAGGCCCTTCTGGGTATAAAAATGTTTTCATTTTAGAGTGTTTGGAAAGCGGCGCCAAGGATGACAAAAGCAAACACCCACCCCAAGCAAAGGAACGCTCCCAGGAGCATCTCCAGAGTGTTTGAGACCTGGGTGGTGCTGAGAGGAGTGTGCTGGCATGAAACCACGGGGGAACGTGGGCTGGGGGAGCTCTGGGTACCAGCAGCCCTAAGCCCAGCTGCTGGGCTGGGTGCAGCCGTGTGCACTGCACTGAGCCCGACCTGCTTGCTAACTCAGGATCTACAAGGTGTTGTAGAAAGGTTTGGGTTGGGAGGAACCTTAAAGATGATCTTGTTGCAGCCCCTGCCTTGGGCAGGGACACCTTCCATGAGAGCAGGTCACTCCAAACCCCATCCCAGCCCCAGGGATGTGCAGCTGTTGGACCAAGAGATGTGGTGACTGTGATTCTGTCTCCAGGGTTTACAAAGTCAGGGCTCCTCTAACACACTTTGTTGTGCTGTTCCATGCCTGGAAACACATCCTCAGTCTCCCCCTGCCTCAGTTTACCCTTTTCTTCTACAAATTAGATAAACCCACCCCAATAAAGCCCTCCTATTGACTTCACCACGGTGTTTTGAGACTTAATTAACAGTCTGCAGAATGCACTGAGATCATGGGATGAAAGCAGCTATAGATATGCAAAGCAGCATCATTATGCAAAGATAAAATTTAGAACCTTTGTAAAATAAGTGTTGAAATGAATGTATCACAGCATGTGCCTGGCTCTGCTCAGCTCTGGGCCCTCCTGTTCGTTCACCTGATAATCCCAAGGGAAACAGGACAAAAATGAGATTTATGAGGGAAGTGTGAAAATGCACAGGCAAGGTCTTAAAATCAGATTAATGAAAAAAGAGAAGCTCTGAAAGAAAAGAAAGATCTTTTCCTCCTTATCTCTTGGAGGTCTCTAAACTCCTGTGTACACATTACAAGCTGCAAACTAAGGGAGAGCCAGAATCAGGTTTCACATTACTCATGCTTTATTTATTTCTTTTCTTATTTTGCATTGGAAAAAAAAAAAAGTGGGGGGGATAAGGAATGAATTTCAGCTATAATTTTAAAAGAAAAATGTCTGAGAAGGGACACACTCCATCAACTAATTAAACATGTATCAGAGGTGCAATATTCCCAATTAACTACAAAGTTGTGCTTCCACTTCTAATTGCTGACAGTTTCTTTTGGTGACTGTGTGCAGATTAATTGTCTTCAATGGGGAGCTGGTTGCCTTGATAATGTAATGTTTGAAGTGGAGGTAGTAATTGCTTTGATTACATTTGTGGTTTATTTTCTAAATGGCAGCTGGAGGCTGGGCCTGAGGTTTAAAGTAGCAGGTAAAAATTGAGAAATGAGGGGAAAAAAGTAGTTTCTTTAAGGAGTCTAAACCTGGTGGAGCAAACCTTGGGGGCTTGGACTAGATGACCTTGGAAGGTCCCTTCCAAACCAAACTATTCTGTGATTTTGCTACCATGAGCTGCTTCGTTCAGCAAGGAGCAAAGGAGGGCAGTGGAGCTGGGAAGGGTCTGGAGCTCCAGGAGAGGCTGAGGGAGCTGGGAAGGGGCTCAGCCTGGAGAAAAGGAGGCTCAGGGAGCCCTGCTGGCTCTGCACAACTCCTGACAGGAGGGGACATCTGGGGTGGGGGGACAGGGATGGGCTCTGCTCCAGGGAGCAGGGATGGGACAAGAGGGAATGGCCTCAGTTTGCACCAGGGGAGGTATACGATGGATATTGGGAAAATTTTTTCACCCACAGGGTTGCTCAGCCCTGGCCCAGGTTTCCCGGGGTGGGGGTGGGGTCCCCATTCCTGGAGGGATTTAAAAGCTGTGTGAATGTGGCACTTGGGGACATGGCTTAACAGTGGCCTTGGCAGTGCAGGGAAACTTAGACTTGATGATCTGAGAGGGCTTTTCCAACCTAAACCATTCTGTGACGAGCTGGGGAGGGCAGCCAGGGAGCAGACAGAGGTGCAGGCAGAGATGCAGGCTCAGGTGCAAGCAGAGGTGTTAAGGTTCTGCACTGGGTGCAGGCAGAGGTGCAGGCAGAGGTGTGAAGGGAGAGGTGCAGGCTCAGGTGTGAAGGCTCTGCATTGGGAGCAGACAGAGGTGCAGGCAGAGGTGCAAGTAGAGGTGCAGGCAGTGGTGGAGGTAGAGGTGCAGGCTCAGGTGTGAAGGCTCTGCACTGGGAGCAGGCAGAGGTGCAGGCAGAGTTGCAGGCAGTGGTGCAGGTAGAGGTGTAGGTAGAGGTGCAGGCTCAGGTGCAGGCTCAGGTGCAGGCTCAGGTGTGAAGGCTGTGCACTGGGAGCAGGCAGTGGTGCAGGCAGAGGTGCAGGCAGTGGTGCAGGCAGAGGTGCAGGCTCAGGTGTGAAGGCCCTGCACCCTCCTGGCTCAGAGCTGTCTCCGGAGCTGTCTCTGCCCTGCCTGAGGGCTGGGACAGCCTCAGATGTTCTCTCCAATCTCCTCCCCAGTGTCCTGCAGCCTCCTGGCAGCCAGCAGGGAGGGAGGCAGCCGGCTCCTTCCCAGGCACCCCGCCTGTCACTTGGGTCACCCTTTTGATGTTTTTCTCAACTGGCGTGGGAAAGACCAGGGGCAGGAGCTGAGCTTGGAATTCAAACCCCGGCTCCTGCCCCGCTGTTGGCAGCTGAGAGGTCTCCTCCCTGGAGCCGAGGGATTCCCAGGCTTTTATCCTCTGCTGGCTGTCAGCTCTCTGGTATGAGATGAAGTCACCTCCTTCCTTCCTCCTCCCAGCCCTGCCACTCACAGCAGCCACCGCAGCCCCTGTGCCAGGCTCTGTCCGGCTGGGAGCACTCCCTGCCACTCTGTCCCTTTATCTTTCCATTCTCTCCTCTTTTCTGGAGGAGAAAAGATTCTCTCCTCAGCTCTGGAGCCATTAGCAGAGCTGAGCCAGGTCCAGGAGGAGCATGTGTAGGAATTGGATGAGGAAGAGCATCCAGTGGCCTGTGAGAAGCCTTGGCCAGTGCCCGTGCCAAGCGTGTCTTCATTAGAGCGATGCCAGCTCGTGCCAGGCGGAATGGGCAGCAGGACAGCACCTGGGCCCCATCCCTGCGGCCACACAGCCTCCCCCTCACTCTCTGCATGCTCCCTCCTCCCTCCCCTGCCTCCTCTTTGCCCTGGGCTGCTTCAGCTTCCCTTGCCCAGCTCTGAAGGGCAGTGTGTGCAGAGGGACCCAACCAAGCCATGGCGCTTTTTCCAGGATTATCCTCTCCTCACAGTTAAACTGGGAGGCAGGAATGGATTTCCCCTGGGCAGAGGTTTGACAGAACATCTCTGTGTGCAGTTCTCTGTTCAGTTCTCTGAGCCCTGCACACTCCAGCAAGCTGCAGGGACCGAGGCAGCAGCTCTGCCCTGTCAGACCACGGGGATGGGCTGAGGGAGTTGGGAAGGGTCTGGAGAACCAGGAGAGGCTGAGGGAGCTGGGAAGGGTCTGGAGCTCCAGGAGTGGCTGAGGGAGCTGAGAAAGGGGCTCAGCCTGGAGAAAAGGAGGCTCAGGGGGCCCTGCTGGCTCTGCACAACTCCTGACAGGAGGGGACAGCCAGGGGGGGTCGGGCTCTGCTCCCAGGGGACAGGGACAGGAGGAGAGGGAATGGCCTCAATTTGCACCAGGGGAGGTGTACGATGGATATTGGGAAAATTTTTTCACCCCAAGGGTTGCCCAGCCCTGGCCCAGGTTTCCCAGGGCAGTGGTGGAGTCCCCATTGCTGGAGGGATTTAAAAGCTGTGTGGATGTGGCACTTGAGGACGTTGTCAGCGGTGGCCTTGGCAGTGCCAGGGAAACTGTTAGACTTGATGATCTGAGAGGGCTTTTCCAACCTAAACGATTCTGTGACGAGCTGGGGAGGGCAGCCAGGGAGCAGACAAGGAGCAGACAGAGGTGCAGGCAGAAGTTTTAAGGTTCTGCACTGGGTGCAGCTAGAGGTGCAGGCAGACCTTCCCTTGCTGGAGCAAACCAGGGGTTAAAGCTGAGGGAGGAGGTTTATCCTGAGCTCCTGGAAGCCGGGCAGCAATGGGCAGCTGTGCCAACAGGCAGCAAGGCCAGCTGCTGCCCCTGGTCCTCCCACAGCTGCCAGCAGTGAGGGGGTCGGTGTTGGAGCAGCTCTGGGCCCTCTGGAACGTGCTTGTGACAGCTTGTACCTCCCAGAGAGAGAGAGAGCTGCTCCCTGCTGCCTTTTAGATAGTTAATGCAAGTGGGGAAACTGAGGCATGAGCTTTGCATTCACTGTTTGCCAAATAGAACTTTCTCTACTGAATTTTTTCCCCTTGATTTTTTCCTTTTTCCTACGTTGCTTTCCTGTCTTGAGCAGTAGGAGCATGTCAGGATATTTTTTCCCGTGTGCCTTGTCACAACCTTCCTGCCCTTCCAGGTTTGCCATGTCTTGATGGACCCATCCACCCCCTCAGATGGGGACTGTAACCTGCACGGGGCACCCCAAACACAGCACACCCTGTGTTTTCTGAACACAGTGTTTTATGAAGTGAACACTAACAAAATCCCCTTTCAGCCATGCAGCATGGAACATGTTTTCATGTCACAGTTAGGGAAGATGATTAGATTCTCTAGTTGGTGGTAGTGCTCCTGTATCCCTCTTCCTGAGTTTCCGTGGTTACCAGGTCCAGGGCTCTGAGCAGTAGAAAAATTAGAATCATTAAAAAGAGGGGGGAAAAAAAGCCTGTTCATAATGATCTGAAATAACTCATTTTTCAAATCAGGCACTCCCAGTTTTAAGGTCTTCAAAGAAATCTATCAGTGAGGTGTTATCCCAGAGCCCCTTGGAGCAAGGCTGAGGTTACAGGGAATTTCCTCCAGCACTGACACTGTGATGGTGTTCCCACCTCAGGGCAGGGTTTCTGATTGAGTGGGAGGCTCAATACCTTTTTTGTTTTTAATATTTTACTTTTAAATTGTTTTATTCATTTTATCTCATTTTTATTTTATCAAATATTTTACTTTTTAATTGTTTTATTTATTTTATCTCATTTTTATTTAATCAAAGGTTGGACTTGGTGATCTTGGAGGTGTTTTCCAGCCTTAATGATCCTACAATCTACTTCTTAAGGGGAAAATCTTCATGGCATATGGGAACAAAACAGAGCTCCCACTCCCAGAGAGTTGGGAGGGTTTTGAGGGGGATTTTGGAGAGAAGCAAGTGAAATCTGAAGTGGGACTTTATACAAGGACATGGAGTGATGGGATAAGAGGGAACGGCTCCCACTGCCAGAGGGCAGGGATAGATGGGATGTTGGGCAGGAATTCTCCCTGTGAGGGTGGGCAGGCTCTGGCACAGGGTGCCCAGAGCAGCTGTGGCTGCCCCTGGATCCCTGGCAGTGTCCAAAGCCAGGCTGGACAGGGCTTGGAGCAGCCTGGGACAGTGGCAGGTGTCCCTGCCATGGCAGGGGGGGCACTGGATGGGTTTAAGGTCCCTCCAACCCAAACCGTTTTGTGATTCCAGGTTTGGACCCTTCAGCTGTGCTAAAGCCCAGGAGGAGGAGCTGCCTGGCTGTGGGGGGCACCTGCAGCCCCTTCACTTGCAGAGATCAGCCCCTCCTAAGGCAGCCCTTGAAGGAGCTGCTGCTGCTTCTGCCAGGCCCTGCTCAGGGCTGGGATTAGGGCAAGGCTGCTCTCCAGGGAGAGAGAGAAGAGCTTTAGTCCAGCAGGCAGGATGCAGGACCTGGCTGTCCCGTGCCCCTGGGCCTGCCAAGGGCTGGGATGTGGGGTGCCAGGGCCATCCCTGTGCCCTCTCTGACATCCCCAGGCAAGAGCTCAGCAGCTCCTCAGCCATTGCCATGGTTTCCTGGAGCATCCTCTCCCCTCTGCTCCGAGAGCTGGAGAAAAGGGATCCTCTCACTACAGGAGCCCTGCTCGGTGTTTTTCTACTGTTAAGAAGCAAAAAAAAGAGCCTTTTTTATTATCATTTTCTGTGACATCTGCAGTCATGAATTGGGCCTATAAAACACTGTGTAGGAGACTGTTCCTCCTTCACTTGATCTCCTTTCATTCCCAAGAACATTTTTCTCATCAAAGCTTGCAGATTTCAGACACGCCATAAGATATTTTTAATCATCTTCTGTCACGAAGTTTCCAAGTTAAAGGAGCCTGTGCCATGCAGAGAGAAGTCTATTTATTCTCCCTTGTTTAAAATACCCTGGCAGTCATTTTAATTACAATGCCTTTTCCCTACCCCTCCTGGGATGTGCAAATGTATTTACACAATTTACAGTAGAGGTGGTTTCCTTCCCCCATCCCCTCACGCCTTCCCCGTCACCTCCCTCTTTCCCCCATGTGTGTAACGTGCACAGTTCCAAATATCACAACTTGGCAAATAAATATTACAAGATTCAATAAGAGGGAGCTGCATTTGCAAGTCTGAGGCTAATTTAATAAATGATGGCAGCAGCTTTAAAACATGTCTCCTATTTAAAGAGCACAACACCGATCTTTGGAAGGAGCTGTGAAGTGGGCTAAATTTTTTAAAGGCTTTAAATGAATCCTTTTCATCTAAAGCTTGGAAAATTAAAGCCTCCCAAGCTGGTTTTTGTGCAGCTTCGTCAGAGCAGGCGTAAAGCAAAGCCGCGCCTGGCAGCGCGCACTCCGCAGGCTCGGGGCTCAGCGTGGGACACCAAGTGACGCCTTCAGACTGAGCCTTTTCAGGGGAAAAGGAAGTCAAATTTGGGTGGAAGAAGATGTAAACAGCCTTGATATTTATAGGAGAAAGGAGGTTGAAGGACGCCTTGCTGCTGGCGCGGAGCTGGGCGTGGGCTGGGCTGGGCTGGAGGCGCTGCGGCGCTGGCGCTGCTCCTTGTTTGGTCCCAGTTTGTACTGGGACAAAGTACTGGGACAAAGTACAGACAGTTGGGACCAGCTGTTGAGGAAAATGGGGTGCTGTGTGGTAGAACCCAGTGCAGAGGTCAGGGCTCAGCCAGGTGTCCCCATCTCTTTACCATTTCTAAATCCCCCACGCTGCTGTTATCTCCTGTGCCTGCCTACTCTCACACAGCTCTTCCAGCATGAGGGACCCTCAGACACCTTTAATCCCTCTTCTCCATGCAGAAACACAGCTTTAGAGGATTATAATGGAGCCCTCTGGCCTTGAACTCTGTTAAAACTGTGCAAGTAGGAGATGGCTTTGGCAGGCTGGGTTAGGTTGGATTACCTCTCTTCAGATGTTTTGCTTCTGAGATATTTCTAAGACCCTCTTTAACCAGAGCTTGCTTCCTCCAGAAGCCTGAGTTCATCCAGTTAGGATCTTGGCAGGATTTGATCAGAGGTAACCAGATCTCAGCAGCAGAGAAATAAACAAAAACATGTAACCAGCTTGGTACGTTTACATGTCATATGAGCTCCTCCAAGCTGGGAGCCAAAGTTTTCCTGGTGTGATGTCCTCACTCAGGAGCCCAATGTCCATGGAGATGATGAAACCCACACTGGGCCCCTGGGCTGGGTCTGTTCAAGCAGGAGAGAGCAAAGCAACTCCCAATGTCATTAAGGACTTTTAAACACCCATTGGGATGATTCTCTGAAAAGCCTCATGGGCTCTGACAGCTCTCCATCACTCCAGTGTGCCCAAAGGAGCACTGACTGCCACCATGTCACCCTCTCGTTCTCCTGGGAAGTCAGGTTATCCCCCTTTCCTCTCCTAATGCCAGCAGAGTCCTTAAGTAACTCCCTTCAATCCTGGTTTTCAAACTTGTCTCTTTGCTCAGCAGGGTGTAATGAACTCAAAGCTCTGGTTTGAGCAGTTGGAGCTTGGAGGGAGTAGTGGGGTAAGAGAGGACAGAAAATATATATAAATCCTTCTTCTGCGGGCTCTTATCCACAGTGACAGCTACAAAAAAAGCACTTTATGGCTCCAGTCACATCTCATGTCAGCGTGATGTGCACCACGGGGAAACCCACCACATGATGGCTTGGAAACGGCAGATTCTCTTAAAGGCACTGGATGGATAAGCAAAAAGAAAATGGGAAAAAGACTCAGAAAAGACCCAAAAGACTGATGTCATTCCCTTGAAGAGAGAGGGCACCAGGGAAACAAGAGTGGCCTGCTCTGGACATGGTCAGGACACTGAGGAGCTCATGCAGCTCCATCCTGAGGCTGCCGTGCTCCCCCTCAGCCATTGCCCCAAACCAAACTTCACCTCTGGAGGGAAATACCCACAATTATTTATTTCCCCCCTCCAGCAAGTTCACAATTCAGGAAACCCTTCAACACAGCAGGTGAGAGGGGAGGGGAAGTTCTCCAGCAAAGCCAAGTTCTTTGTTCACCTGAGCTGTTGGTGCTGGTTAACAGCAGCTGCTCAGTGGCTACAACTTCACAGGACTGGGAGATGTTTGCAGGCTCTGGCTGAGGTGGTGTTTGCTGAGAAGCTGAAGAAACCCCCCTGAGGTGGCTGCTGACCAGAGGTAAGAAATGAGCAGTTTCTTTGCCCGAGTTTGAAAATTAGAATGACACCACTGGGAAAGAAAATAATGGTTGAGAGAGAGCTTGTAAGGAAAAGCAAATCAAAGTACACCAAGGATCTGTCAGTAAAGAAGTCCTTTCATGCCATGTTTTAAAATGTATTTCTTCTTTTGAATTATGCTTTGTATTTTTCATTATATAAAATGAGGAATAGGAGCCCCTGCAGCACATGGTCTGGTTGGATGTCTAAGATATTAACTGAATATTTTCCTGCCCTAAGGGTCCAGCAGGAACCAAGACTTCAGCCATTACCTCCCGTGTTTCCCAGGTATTTGAATAAAATTAATGTTACTCAGAAGAATTGTAACAACTTCCACAAAAATCAGGTTCCTGGGAGGGCTGTGCTGATTTTGGGGGTATTATTGGTGTGATAAGCCTTACAGTGAGAGCAGGGACACTGCAATCTACTTGTTAATCATGGGGTTTTCAGCCTGGTTTAGGTAAGGGCAGCTCTGAGAGGGAGTTTATGGAAGAACATTGGGATGAAGGCTTCTGCACCCTACAAATGGGAAAGGAAGTGGTGTTTACCTTGTGAGGGTGTCACAAATGGTTTTTCCCCTTTGTGGCTGGTCAGGACCTTTCCACCAATGGGGAAACTTAGTCAGATGTGGGGTTTTGCTGCAGCTTTAATTTATGTTTGCATAAATGCTAGAAGAGTTTGGGTTGGAAGGGACATCCAGAGAACATGCCTGCAATGAGCAGGGACAGTGCCTGCTGGTTAATGGGAATCCCCAGTGAGGAGCGGGGGTTTGTGAAGATGTTTTGGGTTTGATGGTGTTCATTTTTGTGTTTTGGTGACTCTTTTTTTTACTCTTCATGACCAGGAGGCAGGGGGAGCCCCCAGCGAAAAGCTGAGCCCAAAATGGACGTTTTCACACAATCCTGTGTTGCACAAGTTTTTAAAAGGCTTTGGCCTGTAGAAGGAAACAAATGCAATGGTGAGAAGTTCTGGGAGCCAGCTTTGCTCCCTTGAGCTGTTCTGGCTGTTAAGGGCCAGAGGCAGATGCCACATTTGTGCTGTTCTTGGATCAAATTTCCAAGAAGGCTCTTTCCCACGGTGTCACTTTCTGCACCCTCCCCAGGAAGCAGGATTCCACTTTCTGCCCAGCAAAGCCCAGTAATAAAACAACCCTGGTTTTGCTGCTGAGGTTTGGTGCAGCCAGCACCAAATGTGCCTGGGGAGATCAGCTCAGCTCCCCCCTTTTCTCCTGCTGGGTCTGCCCTGCACCACCAGTGCAGAAATCAGATTTTTGCTTGTTCCTGTATTGTGGACCCCCTCTGCAGGAAACCTGCTGCTTAGATAAACATTTCCCTTCTAAGCCAAAAAGGTGAGACTGGAACAGTTCCCAGTTGCTCCCAGTTTGTGCCATGCCCTCAGGGAGCCCTAGGTGACAGGTGTGGGGTGACTTTTGCCAGGCTCCCACAGGAGATGGCTGTGGAGCAGGGAGGGCTGTGGTGGTGGATCCCATAGAAAGGTTGGGAATCTGCTTCCAAGCCCTGCTCCTGCTCTCCAAGAGAGCTCAGTGGAGCTGACAGAGAAGAGAGTCCCTTGGGAAACAACACCCAGCTGCAGCTGGAGGAGGATTCTTTACAGAAAGATTGGAAGAAACATTCCTCCCCACACGGAGCCCCCGCTGTTATCACATCCCGCTCCAGTCTGGCAGCTCCTGTTTGCTGTACCTGCTGCTCTGTTTTTTGCATCTCTAATCTGATTTAGATAATAACCCCAGTGGGTGCAAAGAGCCAGCTGAGCCTCGTGATGAGATTCTCCTGCTCCAGATCCACTCCCCGAGAGTGGGCAGCACCTGGAGCTCGGCTGAAAGTGGAAAGGGCCAGATCCTCCTCTCCTACGTGTACCAAGGCAGGAGAGGTCAGCTCCAAGCCTCTTCAAGGTGTTTTGTCAATGCTCTGTGTAGAAGGAGAGATCAGGGCTGGCCAGAGGCTGTGATAACAACAGACAGTTAATGATCCATGAGTGCATTCAGTAAATACATTTATTTTGTGTGGTCAAAGGCACCCACTGTCCACTGCTGCTCCAAAGGCTGGTGACATCACCCTAATCCTGGTTGCTCCAGGGCATATCTGGGTTTGAACAAGTTGTTTTGTCCCTCCAGTCGAAAGTTTAGTCAGAGAGGATTTGGGGATCTTGCCTGTCTGTGGGATTTCTCCCCAGGGTGTCAGACTTGCTGTACAACTACAGTAGGACTCACCTCCACGGACCATCTGCTTTCCAGGCTAGCTGTGCTGCATTTGGTGCTACATGCTTCCCTGATGGGAAAGCCTTGGCCAGAAATAGAACAGCCTTTCCCCAGGCTCCCTGCCTCAGGGCTGCCTCATCGATACAGAGAGATCCCTGGGTGTTGGGAGAATCCCTGCAGAAATTCAGGGGGTTTCCCCTCTGTTCTCTCAGTCCTTGTTGTTGTCTTGGCTTGGAAAGACAGGTGTCTGCTAAGGAAGGCAGGAGCCTCCCCTGAAATGGTAAATGGAAACCCCCCTCCCACTGAATTGTTATAATTTTGAAATTAAGGGGCTCTCAGGCAAAGATACAGGAGCAGGAATAACAGTTCTGTACTAGGAAATCTAAAAATACAAATGTAATAGTACAAACAAACAAAAACAAACACTGCCAGAGTGTCAACAGGAGCTGACCCCCTGTGGGTCAGGGTGTGGCACAGTCCCATTCCAGGGTGACTGCTCCTCCTGCAGTGCCAGGGGTGGCTCTGGTGGAGCAGGGATCCTGGAGAAGGGGGGAGTTTTCCTCTGAAGCTCCAGGGGTGCTGGAGATGGGCCTGGTCTTCCTCTGGGAATGCAGTGGAACAGAAAGCTGCTCCTCTGGGAATGCAGTGGGCAAAGGCTGCTCTGGTGTCCCAAAATCTCAGATTGTATCCAGGTAGGAATGCTTGGCTCCTCNCAAATAGAATACCCCTATTTCCAACCTAAGACAGCTGTGCAGCCCATCATACTGGTTTGGGGGATCCCAACACTGTTGAGACCTGCCAAACCTGTTGCAGGGGTGAACAGCAGAGCTCCAGTCCCGAGTTCTGGGAGGATAGCTGGGTGGGATGAGGCTGCATTTGCTGCTGAAGCTGTTGTGGCAGTGTTGGTTCCCCCAGCCATGCCAGGGCAGAGAGATGGAGCTGGAGAAGCCCAGCAGGAGCAGGGCAGCAGCCCCTGCCCATCAGCAGCAAAACCAAGTGTGTGTTTGGCCCAGGGGACCTGTGTGTTGAGCAGAGATTAAAAGCCCAATCAGTACCTTTTCATCTGCTCCTCGATAACTGCTGTGACCCCACCAGTCACACTGAGTCTCCTCCCAGACCTCTCCTCCACCTCTTCCCAAAGCCCTGCGTGGGCTGTTGATGTATTTTTATTGATCTCTTTTATGTAAAGCTCATCCCTGCCGTTCACTCCTGAGTAATATCCAGGGCTCTTTGTTCCCCAGCACAATAGAGTGTCCCTGGACAGCCCCGGGGACACCGGGAGATGCTTTAAAAGGTTAATGTCTCTGTTAGATTGCAAATCACTCCAGAACATCTGCTGTCACTCACAGGAGGTGGGAAATAATCACCTGGTTCCTTTTGACTAATAACTGAGCGTGAACAAGATGCAGTTCCAGCTCTGGGAGGAGGTTGTGTCAGCTTTGCTGCCTCTGGCTACCGAGGGACTGATGGTTTGATTGCCTGACATCTGAGCAGAGCAGGATTTGCTGTGCTGCACCTCCCAGTGCTGCTCCCCTCGGGAGCTGAGACCCTCACAGGGCAATGGGGTGCTTACACTGAGGTTTGCAAAGGGGCTGGGATGTCACTTTGGGGTACTGAAGGCTCTGCCTGTGTGCTCCAGCATCCCATCACCCTGTGGGGATGATGCTGGTGTGGGATGCACAGGGTGTGTGCCATGGGCATCTCTGGCACGGCCACGTCGTGGCTGTGGCTGCTGGGTCTGCTGGTGCACCCTGAGTAGGGATCTTGTCTCCTGTCTGATCATCCCAACCAGGGAGGGAAGGGCAGGTCAGAGAAATAACTCACAGAAGGGCACACAGAGAGTCACGATCCCAGTTGAGATCTGAGATATCATTGTTGCAAGAATTAAAAAAAAAAAAAATCAAACTAGACATGGCTCATGACTTTGGCTTGTTTGGGGGAACAGCTGGGCTGGGCTCTAACTTGACAATGGAAACAAATCTGCTGCACTGCCTCCTTCCACCTCTTTCCCTAAGCCCCTGTCTGAGCTGCAGGCCCAGCGTGGTGGGAGCAGCCTTGTTAGCATTTCATGCAGTCACATATTTTTTGTGTTCGTTGTGCTCTTGGTTGAGTTGCCTCCTAATCTGTCTGTCTTTGGGGGACAGCAGACAGCTGCTTCAATGAGGTAACAGTAGGGTTTGAAATAAGAGGCATCTGCTCTTTGTGTGAGCAGGGGATCCCCTGCCACGGCTCTGCCTCCCAAAAACACCCTTGCAGGGGAGGTGTGTGCTCAGGGTCTGCTCCCTGGGCATGTCTCTGGCTGCCCTGATGGGATGAATTTCCTCTGGCAGCTCAGGAAGCCCAAGGCACCCCCAGATCTGTACAAATCCTGCAGCCACACTGAATCCCGTGGAGTTTCTTGTGAGACCAGCCTGGCACTGCCAAGGTGGCTGCTCAGTGCTCAACCCTCCCCGTCCACCAGCTGAACTTTGAAGCACTTTCCTGGCCAACACCAGCATCCTCTGCCCTGGGAACGGACACAGGGAGCAAACTGGGGGTGACCTCTGAGTGTGACTTGGCTCTGTTCACTCGTAGGTGAAAGCAAATTGGTGTCAGAGCTAACAGAGCCAGGTCCAGCACGGAGAGAGATGCCTGAATCCTGACAAGGGGCTTCCCTCCCGCTGGGGCTGGCACCCCGTGTCCCTGCTGAGCTCAGAGCCAACTGCCAGCCCGGCTCCCTCCCCCTCTGTTATTTATTGGGTGTGGGAGGTGCTGAGTTTCTCTTTTTTTTTTTTTTTTTCCCGGATGCACCCGGTCTCTGCACGACACCAAATTAATTAATGTTGGGCAGGCAGAATGCAATTAACTACCCTGGAGCCTGGCCAAGGCAGGGGCAGCATTCCCTGTTCCTCCAAGAGCTTTCCTGGGCAGGACCTTGCTCTTTGCTGCAGGGCTCTGGGGCAAGAGGCTTTGACAGGAGCACATCCTTCTGGAAATGCCTCCTCCAGGCCCCTTGGCTGCTCTGCACCCAGATCCCATTCCTGGTCTGATCCCACCACTGCCTCTTCCCTCCTCCAGCCCGGGGAGGTGGCAGGCAGAGGGAGGCAGCATCTGCAGGAGATTGCAGCACAGTTGGCAAAGTCCTGGGCAAAAGTAATCAAGCCATGGTAGCGTTTCAAGGACCAACTGGCTGGATTTTATTTATTGCTGCCACTCACTGAGAAAATGGACTCGGGAGGAGATTCCTGGGCAGCTTCTGTTAAATAGAGCATCGCCTGACAGAGCTGTGATTGAGCTGGGGCTGTTTAAAGGGGTTTAGAGGCCGCCAATGCAGAGCATCTGCAGGCAAAATGGGCAGCTTTGGCAGGTCAGCTACTCTGAAAGTCAAGTAAAAAAAAATAAAAAGTTTGTGCAGAAACACACAGAAGTTGAGGGGGTGGCTGCGGCAGGGAACTGATGGATTTGGGGTTCAGCTGAACCCCACTGCCTGTCCCTCCCCCTGCACTCCCAGCCCTGCTGTGTCTGGGCAATCACCTCCTCTTCCTTTAGCCTTTCCACTTTCCTTGCTGTCCCCCTGTGTCACCCTGATTTTTTCAAGTTTTCTCAAACCTTCTGATGTTTACATTTTTATACAAAACTTTCTCACACACTTTATGTAAATAACTGATTGTTTTCATTCTTTTATGAGGGCAACCTGATGGACTGTTAGGTTACCCAGTGACATTGAGGAAGTGACACTGTCACCCTCCAATGACACTGGCATTTCAAAAAGATATAAAAATGGAGTCAGATTTTTTAATAAACAGTTTTTATTTGTCTTGAAAAGAACTACTCTGCATCATTTGTGCTGTATCCTACAATAACATCCCTGTGCCTCTGGATGTGTGTAACAGTTTGCATCCAGGACATGGGTGCTGCTCCCTGAACCCTTCCTGCTCCATGCAGGGCATGGTTAAAAACCAGGTGGCTTTGAATAACTAAATCCACACGGTGAATGGAGTACGTGCCCCTAGGGCAGGGCTTGGCAGGACATCTCACCATCCCAGCAGAAAGAGGATCCTCTCCTTCCACAGTGCCCCAATGGCCCAGGGGTTTGGGAGCAAGTGTTGCTAGGGGTGGATCTTGTTGGATCTGAATTCCCAGCCTGGATGAACAGCAGGTTCCCTCCAAGGATGAATACCAAGATGGCCAGTTACCAGTGCTCAGCTCAAGCCCTGGGCCAGGTCTTCCACTAGCCCATTGTCTCCTTTGGGAGATCCAAATCCCAGATCTGTGGCACTTGGTTCCATCAGGATGTCAGAATTCCATCAGCTGGGTCATCCCCAGGAGCAGCCCTGTACTTCACACATCATCTTCCTCCTCCAAAGGGCAACTTAGAAGTGTAAGGATCAAGATCAAAATGTCAAATCCACCTTTCCTTGTTACTGTGGTTAAATTCTTTACTCCACTGAGGCCAGCCCATCTCTGGTCTCAGGTGTTGACTGGTCCTTCACCCCCTGGTGCAGTGACAGAGCTTCTCCCACTCTCTTATGATGAAACAGTGCAACCAAAAATGCTGGATCTGCACCTGTTTCAGACAGGGCTGAGCTGTCCTCCCACAGCACCAGTACCTCAGCCAGCAGCACCTGGTTGTTTCCCCATGAATGGTTTTTCCCCATCCATGGCACAGGGAGCTGCTGGAAGCTCTTCTCTCTTGCATTTTGGCCAAAATTTTGTCGTTGAGAAGCTATAGATAGCAAGGGCTGGATCAGATTTTTAAAGCATCATATTTCTGGGAATATTCCCATCAAAGAGTTTGTTGGCAAGGCAAGCTGGGCCAGGAGTCTCTGACTGGTGACAGTTTATATGTGTTCAGGCTCCTGTGCTAGCCAGAGTCCTCCAGACAGTCGCAGTGAACGTGCAGAGAGGTTTTTCTTAAAATCCCCATAATTTTAGACAATAAAAGGAGCACTTGTGGGATCAGCCTTCCCCAGAGGAAGGCACACAGGGAACCCCAGTCCTGGCCAAGCTGTAGTGACAGCACAGGGAACAGAGCTGGGGTAAATCACAGTGTCACCCCTTCCTCCACATGGCTACGAAGCTGCCAGGGCTGCTGTGAGCATCTGTGTCACAAAGGCAGCATAATTTAATAGGGTACATGGCTCAACCCTCCTCCATCCTATCAGGGTCTCCTGGCAGAGCAGGGATCCCCCAAACCCCACACATGAGTCCCCTCAATCCTTGGAAGTGTGGACACCCAGCTTTGCCTTGGGAAGCCCAGGCTTCTGCTTAGTGCCGAAGAAATTTTTTATGTGCTGTTCTTCCCCAACATGACACAAGATTAATTACAGCCATAAAAACATTAGGAGCTTTCTAAATATTTTATGTGAATAAGCACACACAATATGAAGGTTTTACTTGTTGCATTTTTGTAAAGGACGTTTTGTTTGTAATAACTAGGGAACCTGACAGGTGATTTTATTTTTAGTGCTTCTGTCTGCTCTGAAGGGCTCTGAACACAGAGAGGAGACAAGGGCAGTGCAAACCACGCTCAGAGTCCCAGGGAAGGGATATAGAGCTAAATGAGAAGGGAATTAAAAGAAGAGAACCACAAATTTCAACCATAAACTTAATTGCAGTTGTCCTTGGGAAACTGCCTCCCTTCCCTTATTCCAGAGGAGATCTGGCCTTTGTTTATCTCTGACTGGGAGCACTGGTGGTGTGGGAAGCAGCTCACAGGCCGGGGATGCTTGACAAATGATGTTTCAAATGCAGAGATTTCAACCACAGTGGCTGCATGTGCCAGCAGGGATGGTTTGCGCTGGGACAATTTGTGCTGAGGATGTTTCACCTGCTCTCTTCTCCCAGCTGTTTTGTGATCTGTGAATACCAGAAGCCATACCAGAGCTGGAGGGCAGATGTTTGGTCTCTGTTTGGGTCGTTGGAATTCAACAGGAGCCCTGTGTGTCAGTGATTTTTCTGTCTGCTTTAGCATCCATCTGCTACTGGAAATCAGAAGGCATCAGTCTGTTTTTTCCTAGGGTGAGTTAGCAGCTAAATCAGCCTCTCTGTGATGGAAAATGTTGGGGGATGCTTGATGTTTCATCCACCAGTGCCACCCTCAAAAGGAGCCCATGCTCTGCAGAGCCAGGTGGGGACATCCCAAGATTTTGCAAAGCTGCCCATGATGGCTTTGTGCCAGGAGCAGATCCCTGCTAAGGCACCCAGGGAAGCCTCAAAGCTTTCTTAAGCAGCCAGGGAAGGTTTGAGGATTTGAGTTGTCATCTCTGTGTTTAGAGACCAGAACTTGCTCACCATTATCTGGAGAGACAGGACTTCACGAGCAGCTCCCGGAGCAGGATCTGCTCCAGCCAGGTAGGGCTCATTTGCTGCCTGGATTGCTCAGAACTTGCTACATCTTCCTCCTTGTTCATGCCTGGCTGCAATCCCAGGCAGAGCAGACTTGGACATCCAGCAATTACAACACAGAGAGCTCCTCTCTCCTCACCTTCCTGGCTCTCTGCAGGATCCCAGCAAGGCATCCAATTTCCTGGTGTTACTGTGGCAGCGCCAGGCAAGAAGCCATTAGCAATTGGGTCTCAATGTGTCTCATTCTCAGTTTAAATATTGAAGAGCCTTCGAAACACCTCTTCATCCTGGCAGTTGACCTGAAATGGTGTCTGTTGTGTGGTGCAGCTGTTACTTTTCCTGCCACGGTTTCTGATTGCGGAGCGCGGCGGCGCGGCGCTCCCGAGCCCTGACACACAGCAGGGCCTGGGGTTTGTGCTGAATATTTCATGCAGACACATGCAGACAGAGGCACCAGTCTGTTTTCAATTCTGATTTTCTCTGCTTCTTGAGGTGCATAAATGATGCATATTGTTTAAGCTTCCTGGTTTTGGAGGGGGGAAGAGTGACAAATGCCTTTGCTGCTGGTTGCCTGCGTTTGGGGTGAAGCAGAACTCATGTCTTCAGCTGCCTGTACAGTTTTATAAGCAAAGCAGTTTGCTGGCTGAGCCCTGGGCAGCTGTAACACCCCCTGGCAGTCAGTGGTGACACCAGGACTGTGGCTCTGCAAGCCAAAACGGTGACCAGAATGGGTCAGATAGTGACCAAATGCCTCTCTCCACCTTTCCAAGCATCCCAACAAGATTCCTCAAAGCTCTGTGCTCTCCCTCATGTATTTATCCACGTTTTTCCTCTTTTTTTTTCACATTTAGCACCATTTCACTGAGGCAGGAGGCTCCACATCGGCCACACATGGCTCATGGTTGGGCCAGATGAATTTAGGGGTCTTGTCCAAAATTTATGATTCTATGAAATTCAACCCTCTCCTGTTGGATCCCTGCCATCCCCAGGGTCCATCCCAGGTGTGGTATGGGGATGTGGTCACTGAGAACGTGTCAGAAATCCCCACACCAAAGCCCCAGCTCACCCTGGGCTTTCCCCTGCCTTCCTCTGGATATTGCCTGTGGATCCACAGAGGGGTTTCCTCTCAGTGAAAACCCTTGGTGGCATTTTCAGCAGCTGGAAACAGCAATCAGAGGAATTCCTGGTGTCATTACAGGCTTTCCTTTGTCACGGCTCTGGTGGGGGAGGCTGTCCACCCTTCTCCTTAGGAACTCACCTGTGATTGACAGGACAAAACAAGCTGTCACAAAATGAGACAGAAATTGGTTGTTGATTAGAGCTTTCCTTTAAAGGTCAAACAAAAATGACCATGCAAACCCCAGAGGTGTGTTTTGGAAGGGATCACTAAAGGCAAATTCCATTTTCTGCAGAGGGGTGAGCAAGGGATGGCTCAGCCAGGGCCTCATCCTGCTCACAGGGATGATGGACCACCTCAATTATTGGGGATGCTTTGAGCCTCTGGTGCCTTTGGAGATGGGAACTGGCACATTCCAGACAAGCAGGGAATATTTTTATTTATTTTCTTTATTCTGTAAATAATCATCCATGTCTTCAACTTCTATTTTACATAAATCAACAGAAAGCCCCCTCTCCCCCCCACCATTACTTTTTTCCTCTGGAAAGGTTTGGGATTCAGTGACTTTAATTATGAAGAAATTTATGAAGAAAAGTTATAGTTAAATAGTTATATTAATTAGGGAGGAAAATGTTAGTATTAATTACTAAGAATTAATTATTATTCTTTGCAAATTACTAAGAAATTCTGAGTTAATTAATGCTGGCAAAGGCCCTTTAGAGCTGGGGAGACCAACTCCTGTAAGCCTGTCCCTGCACAGAGCTAATGGTTTCTTGGTGTCTTTTAGCAGATCAATTTTTGCTTTAAATGATTGTGCAAGTTAATAAAAAAACCTGTCAGAGTAAAAATGAAACATCTTGGCCAATATTTCTCCCAATTGTTTTGAGGGCTTTGACCTTTCTTTCTTTGTCCCAATTCCAGGCTTGAAAAGCTTTGCAATACCTTGACATTTCAGGCAGGAGTGGGGAAAAAAAACCCAAATTTGCACCTAAATTAGAGAATGAAGCAGTAAAAATGTAGATTTAGTCCCTTGGACAAGCTCTGTAGTTCAGCCTTACCTCCTTTTTTCCTTAGGTCATATCTACTGCTACGTTCTCCATAAATAATCTTCAGACTTCCTGGGGCTTTTAATACTAATTAAGTCTTCAAGTAGGCAGAAACGAGCTAAGGGACGTTTATATCACAGGTTTCTCAGTCAGCATTGTGAGCTCTTTCCTTCCTGGCTTCAAAGGATTTTCAGGGGAAGGTTTTGCAGCATTTTGTAAGGACCAGGTTTGGAGTTTGGAGTTGTTCCTCCCTACAGCCTCTGTAATCCATAATTACTGATTTGGGGAAACTTCATTGCTGTTTCTCCCCATTTTAAATAACAGGATTTGATTTGGGGATTGGGGTTTTTCTGAAATCCTGGAGGAGGGTTGGAGGACAAAACCTTGTGAGTTACAGCCCTCAAATGGCTCTGGTCCCAGTGGGAGAGGGCAAAATGCTCTGTAAGGAGAAATCTGCCCCGGGGCAGCACTGCAGCACGTTCAGGGACTCGTGGCTGGAAAACAACATTTCCAGCATGTAATTATTCTTATTCTTCTCAAAATGACCCTCAGGAGCTGAGGGGTGCAAACGCCCGATGAGAGACTCTGTGTGTGTGTGAGCGCGGGAGAGCACCCAGAGACCTTTTCCTGTTCTTTCTCCTTGTGTTTTCAATCCCTTCAATGCTAAAAGCCCTCATTAAAGTTTAATCCTCTACACTAACTCTTTACATCCATGATGCTATTGCCAGTCTCCCATTTGGAGTTACAGAGCTGTCATCCTGCCTGGTTTATTGGATTTGTTTTGAGCCCGGTGCTGCAGTGACCACTTTCACAGCAGCATTTCCCCTTCTTTCCCCAAACAAAGTCTGTTTTTATCTGTCACAGTGAGTTTAGCTTCAGTGTTTGCAATTGTTTTCTGGAGAAGATAGTTTCTCTCTGTTGGCTGAAGGGAAAAGTAGTGAAAAGAAGTAGTTAATTTAGAAAGACCAAAGAGTCAGTGCTGGGAGAGCTTCAGAGAAATGCTTGGGGAGAGGGAGGTGGTGCTTGGGTGGTGGCAGGTCTGGAGGGACAGGCTGAGCCTTCAAATCAGAGTCAGATGGAGAAATAAATGCTGACATTCCCTAACCAATGTGTAGGTTGCACCACTGTGCAGGAAAACATCATTTAAAACAGATCTGAGATGTATCTTTTTGGTGAGTTGGAGAAAACCAAAATGATTTATTCTCCCTGCTCTTTTCAAGCCACTTCACAAATGGATGTAGTTAATTTCTAGATTAAACTTTCCATGGAAAATTCACATGGGAAATGTTGGGTTTTGGAATGCTGAGGAAGAATTTTGACTCCTGAAGGAACTTTGGTATGTTCCCATTATTGTTTAACCAAACTGTAATGTGCTTTTTCTGGTCAATTGGATGCAGAAAATAACCTCGACCAGGCCTGGTTAGAGGATAAACAACAGGTAACAGAGGTGAAGAGGGGAAGGGAAAATAACTGGCTGGCTTCATCCAAAATCCCAAGCAATCAATGCAAAGTCTCCAGTGGGCTCAAGGCCATGGCCCGGTGAGGTGGAGGAGATAAATAGGACAGGCAGATCAATCGTGGGCAAGAGGAAGGAGAACAAACGTCACAAATCCAATATTTAAAAAAAAGAACAATCCAGAGTTAAAAGCTTTGGCTTGATGGGTTTGGCATTACAATATCAAAGCTTTTGTCAGCACTGGAAGATATTTCACCTCAAGTTGATGCACTATGGCAAAAATAAAAAAGTGGGGGAAAGAGATGGGAAAAAGGAAAAAAAGCAGTTGTTTGTTTTTTTTTTTAATCCTGTACAAAGAAAAAAGCACCTCAAGGGAGAGATTGCTTCGATCAAAAAGCTGTGTAGCATGGTGTGTCCTCCCCGAGAGACCATGGCAAACACAGCCCAGTCAGTAATTTGAACAGAGCAGCAGATAAATACACAGATCCTTTAAATTCCAGGCATGAAACAGGGAATGTGGTGAGTCACAGAGCTGGAGCAGCTCTGGGTGAGAAAGACACCAGAGAAAGGCAGAGGCACAGGCAGGGGTGCAGCACCCACCTCCCACCCTGCTTTTCCCCAGCCCTCATCCCCAGGATGAGCAGAACTGGTTCTCATGGTGGAAATGGGTCCAAAGGGTTTGCAAGGATCCATTTCTCTCACATCTCTCCTGTCTCTCTGCTTCCCCCAAGCTGGGAGGCTTCCCCATCTTCCACAGCTCTCCTGCAGATCTTTACCCAAGCTGGGAAGTTCTCCCCATCTTCCTCAGCTCTCCTTTAGATCTTTACCCAAGCTGGGAGGTTCTCCCCATCTTCCACAGCTCTCCTGCAGATCTTCCCCCAAGCTGGGAGGTTTCCCCATCTTCCACAGCTCTCCTGCAGATCTTCCCCCAAGCTGGGAGGTTTCCCCATCTTCCACAGCTCTCCTGAAGATCTTTACCCAAGCTGGGAAGTTTTCCCCATCTTCCACAGCTCTCCTGAAGATCTTTACCCAAGCTGGGAGGTTTCCCCATCTTCCACAGCTCTCCTGCAGAGCTGAGCCAGTAGATTTTGGGTATGAGGTCACAGGAGGAGGCACAACAGGTGTGATCACAGAGCCAGGGAATGTTTTGGGTTGGAAGGGACTTTAAAGATCATTTTGATCCACCCAACTGCCGTGGGCAGGGCACCTTCCACAAGATCAGGTTACTCCATGCCTCACTGGGATGACCAGCCCAGTGTTCTCCTGCTGCTCTGAGCTTTCCAAAGGGAACTCCCAAAGTGGCTCAATTAAGCTCCATGGTTGTTATAGATATTAATGATGGGAGAAAGCTGGCCTCTGAAAGCCCAGCTAATTTCCATGCCATATTCTGGTGTTGTTTGAATGTTTTAGATCTTTAATGAATTCTTAAAAAACAAATAAAGACATCAAGGTTGCCTCAGCTCTCAGTCAAAAGATGCATGTAGTGGCCAGGATGAAGGGAAAGGGATCCCATCTTGGATATTCCTACCAAGCCATTCAGATACAGCAGAAGATCTATTTAAAAACATGAATAATTTCAGTTTTGGAGATGGCCAAGGAACATTGACAACATGCCCTGTTAAGCCAGGTGGATCCTGAGCAGGACTGGGTAAAACACTTTTGAATTTCATCCCCTCCAAGTATCAGCTCTCAAGCCAAACTGAACGAAGCCCTTGACCCAAATTTCTGAAGGGATGGGATGGGTACGAGCCTGACAATTCTGCTAAAAGCCTGGTCTGCTCAGCCATGCAGCGAGATGCTAAACGAGGGCACAACTTCAGCTCAGTTTGGGACACAGGAATTAGGGAGGACAGGGAAGGAGACTAATGCTGGCATATTTTATTTATTTAACAGCAAAGGGATGTGTTTTCTCTGCTGCTGCTGCTCAGGGATGGTGGAGGCTCTCCCAATTAGCTCCCAGCACGCTCACACCTCTCCCGCGAGGCTCTTGCTTAGGTTATCTGGCAGGGATTTTCTCTTTTCCAGCTTGTTGGAGGTGAAAGGTGCTGGTTTTTCTCCCATATAATGAGCTGTTTTGTGCATGTCAGCACTGGCTCTGCATTGTGTCTTCGTTCACGCCTTCAGGAGGATTTCGAGATGCGACGTCTCGCTGCTGCTTTGGCTTTCAGGAGATTTTAATCCCTGCACGCACACAATGCACAGCAACAGGAATTGCTCTTTAAATGGGTGGGGGGAAAAGCAGATTTTCTTTCTGAGAACATATTTGCAAATGGCTTCTGTCCCCTCTCATCGTGCTGGGTCTGAACAGCAGCATGAAAGGAGCAGCGTGTGCAGCACAGGAGGGAAAGGCACACAAAGCCAAAGGATGAGGCAGCCTTGTTGCACTCACTTTCCAAAGCCAGGGCCTCCAAATCTCACAGGTATTTTTTCTTGTTCAAATAAAAAAGAAAAAGGTGTTCTAAGTAGCTTTCCTTATTTCAGGCCAGTGTATTTGGAGTTTGAAAGGACTTGAGAGGGAGATTTGGGAAGCTGGTGGCAATGCTGGGCATGTTCTCCTGACTCGTGGCTGCTCATGAAGTTCAAGCCATCCTCTGAACTGAGGAGATCATATCTGGTGGGGTCTTGGGGTGAGTGAACAGTTCCTCCTACAGGACCCAACATTACTTCCCTCCAACTTCAGGATAGGACTTGACAGGGGAAGGTTTCAAAGCATGAATTCAGCAAAAGCTCTCTTTGTTCTTGCTGAGTGCTCCTTTCCAGACGAGCTCCCTCCAGCTGAAAGCTGCTGGGTTCCCCTCTCTGAAAAGCACCTCCATGGTGATGTGTGCCCTGGCAGAATCCTGAAGCTGGGGAGGATGTGCTAGCCAGGATTCTTCATCTTCCTTTGGCTCATGGCTCTGGAGCCATCTCCACTGTTGGATTTTACTGCAGACCAGGTCAAGCCTAAACAGAGTGAGAGATTTCTCCAGAGAGTCCAGGAGACCTCAGCTGAGCTCCCCAAGAACAGCAAGGCCAGGCTGGCCAGAGCTTTGGGTGGAAGTTGTTCCTGCCCATGGCAGGGGATGGGAACTGGAAGGCCTTGGAAATCCTTCCCAGCCCATCCCAGTCTGATTCCATGTCACCCAGGCACTGGTGGGCACAACCAGTTTAGGGGCATCCACCAGGCTGGTCAGGACTATTTCCAGTTTTTGCAGCCACACTCCTTCAAATGAACCATCTTAAACCTTCCACATTTGCATGAAGAAGTACTTCAGCAGGATGCATCAGGGGCACAAAAAGGTGCCAAAAAGGCAAAAGCCCCAAAAAGCTTCTTCCTCCCCTTTCCTTCCTGATTTGCCCCAATTTTGCATGGTATAAACACTCTCTAGAATCTCACCTGAGGAGATATTGAGAAGTCCCTCACTGAGCCAGCAAGGACCTGGCTGTGTAGTCTTGGCTCTAGTCACAAAGCCTCAGCCACTTTTCTTCTAAAGAGGTAGGATTTGTGCTTGGAATGAAGCCTGAAATTAGCCTTTTCACTGGAACGGTGGTGCATGGTCGATGCAGATCTTCCTCTGAGCCTGTGGGAAGTGCTCCAATCTCCCAGCTCACAGCACCATCCCAGAATGCCTTTAAAAGCACAAAAAGTCAAACTTCATCTTAGCAGCTCAGCTGCTTCAAATAACACAGAAGGAGATGGGGGGAAAAAATAAACAAACCCAGATTTTAACAAACATCTTCTGCTTCAAGCCCATTCTGGATGTGTTGGCAAGGTGAGTGCACTTCCCAAAAAGCCATTTAGATTTTTGAGTAGTGGATTCAGATCTTGTGTTCACTTGAGGGGGAAATGACAGAAAACAGGAATGGGGCAACAGCACAACCCTCCCGCCCCCCCATTTTATAGAAATCAAATCATCAGCCTGAAAGTAGACATCAAAATTACAATATGGCTCTTGACTTTCAGCAATTAAAAGCATTTTGTGATGACTCACTTGATTAAAACAAGATCATCCATTTAAAATGAAAATTCAGAATGAAAATTGCTTTTGTTGCACCGATTATTCTATTTTAAAACTCCTTGCTGTTATCACCCTAATAAAAAGCTGTCACTTCTTCTGTCAAGCAATTCACAACATGAGGCATTTGCATTTCTCTCCGACTTGTGTTTATTTCAGTAATTACAAATGGATTCTTCTTCTAGCCCCCCTCTCCCTCCATCCTTCCCCCTGCCCTCTCCTCCCTCACCATCACTGGGTGAGCTGCTGCCCTTCCTCTGGGCTGTGCACAGAGAAACCCCATGCAGGGAAATTAGGAAAGCAGGAAAAATAAAAATTATCAGCAGGGTCAGTTTCTTTATACCTATAAAAAGTGTTTATACCTATATAGTATTTCTGTATAGGTGAAAGTGCTTTCTACCTATAAAAAGCAACAGTGGGTCTGACCTGTGGAGCCAGGGAGGTTGGGAACCCCCAGCATCTCTGTGCTGACAGTGAGGTGCTGCAGGAGGCTGCCCAGAGCTTGAATCAGCAACACGACAGCCACTTTGTAATAGATTAAAAAAAAAAAATCCCACAACAAAACCCTCTTTGTGCTGAATGGAATGATAATTCCCTGCCATTAATTGAAATTTTGATTGACTAGATCGAGCAATAATGATAAAAGCCAGTTTCACTTCAAGATCAGGGGCTGGATTGTGGGTGGGTGTGAGCAAGCGTGCCAGGCTTGGGGGAGATGGGGAATAATTTCACTTCTGCTCTTAGCTCTTCCCTGTCCTGATGCAATCCCAAAGCACAAACAGAGCCAGAATTCATCCTCCTTCTTGTCCTGCCAGATGAGAAGCTGGTCCTGCTGTCCCTATCCCCACCACCTTCCCCTCCAAGGAATGCTAAAGAGCCTTGGGGACTGTCACTTGCAAAATGTGAAAGGATGGTGATGCCTCAGGTTTTAGATTTCATATTTTTCAGATTCCATTCTGCTTTTATGTGTAAGTCTAGGCTTCATATTAGGGGATGGTGAGCTCTCTGCACAGAGCAGGGAGACAAAACAATTCCTGCTCTAGCTGGGGACCAAGGACAAATGATCCAGATCTCCCAAGAGCATCAACAATGTGGGCTGAAGAGAGAAAAACAAGAAGGATGGGACTGCCTGGGCTGGAGCTGGAATTGCACAATGAACTCCAAGATGCAAATGGAGCAGAACTGATCAAAGTGAGAGACCCCGTGGCCACTCGTGCATTTTGGGACAATTTTGGTTCCTCTTGGGTTCATTTTGTGCTCATTTTGGTTCATCCTGGGTGCAGCCCTGGCTGGGCTCTTGTGCTGCCCAAGGTGGATCCATTGAGGAGATCCTTTTAATAAATCCCTACTTTATTCTTTAGCTCCATCTAGTCTCTGTCCTAGCTCAGCCTTCACAAGGCATCAATGGAAGTAAAGGAGTTAATTGGGAAGGATAATTAGTGAAATGGCCCCCATGGATGGTCAGGGTGTCCCTGCTGCAGGCAGCTGGGCCAGCTGGGGGTACTGGAGTGTGCTCACCCCCATCATCTTGCTCATCCCCAGCTTGCTGCCAACTTGCCCTGGGCTCCAACTCCTCCTTGGCTTTTTCTGCTGCCACCAAATTTGAAGGAGCAGCTGCAGCCAAGTTCACACCACGGCTGCTGTACCCACGTGGTTTGACCCTGTGGTGTCTCCTGGTCTGATCCAGCTCAGGCTGGCCCTTGGGCATGCCCAGCAGGGAGCCAGGAGCATCTGAGGTGTAGAACACTCCCAGCACATGTGTCTGTGTGTGTATTTGTGTGGATAATTGTATTTGGGATACACGGAGCTGCACGTGTGGGTGTGGAATATATAAATAAATACCTGTGTTTCAAAGTTCTGCATTTTCCTGTCTCAAAGCTGCTTCTGGCTCATGGTTCAAGACATAAAGGCACACCAGTCTCTCTCTCAGCTTTTAATCTCTCTTTCCATAGGCAGCTGCTCTCTCTCTCTGCCTCTCGAACCTGACAGCGCCGTTCCACGAGTCGCTGTTCCAGGGCTGAGGGTTTTCAATTTATCAGCACAAAGCACTTGTGCTTAATCTGGAGACCACAGGGACATCCTCAGCCCTTCACCAGGCTGTGCCAGCCAGCCCCAGCAGGGCAGCACTGCCACCTTTTTTTTCCTCTTCTTCCTTTTGGGTAAACTGGAGCCAAGAGCTTAAAGAAAAAAAAATAAAAGAAAAAAAAGAAAACCAGCCAGGTTTTCAAGGACAGTGTGCTAATGGTAACCCTTTTTTCCTCTTCTCTTTCAGTGTATTTTGCCCTAATATTCTGAATTCCCAAGCATGGCATAACTCTTCTCTCTCACCCATTCTTTCTTATGTTCCAAAAATGTGGGGATGTGGCCCTTGGGGATATGGGTTAGTGGTGGGTTGGCAGAGCTGGTCTCAGGAAAAGCTCAGAGGGCTTTTCCAGCCTTAATGATTCCATGATTCTCTGTGTGTCTCCTGGATGCTGTGCCCTCAACCTGGGGTTCATCTGAGTCACCTCTGAGCTAGAGGAGAAATCCTCACATTTTATGCTTCCCAGGTGTCCAAAAAAGCTCCTGAACCTTTTGAGTTCCTCCCTACAGGAGCATCCCAAACCACCCCAGTTCCTTAGTCAGGTTCTGAGGTTTCCTCCCAGGTACCACCAACCAATGCAAGTTTGGAATGAGCCAGATCTGAACATTGAAACACAGGAGAAAAATTCCCTGGAGCTCTTTGATGACTCCCAGCACCAACATTTCCATTTCAACAGGAAAAAATGTGCTGAGTTTGGAGAAAAGACTCTCTTTGGGGGCTTTTTTTTTTCTGTTTTCCTGGGTGCACATCTCTCAGTGATGGAAATAATAAATAGCAATAAAAATACCATCTGAGTCTCACCTGTCCAGGTTAATAACCAGGCTGAAGAAGGCAGATACAGCAGAGGGAAAAAGGAGTGTTTTGGGAAAAAGGAGCACACAGGGGCTGTGTTTTCCTACAGAGAACAAAATCAAGATGTAAGGAACCAGTGAGGAGGATGAAGGGGCCACTGAGCAGGGGATGATTAATCTGCAACCTGCTTAATCGGCCTCAGGATAACTGAGAGTTGTCTCTGGATAATTGAGATCAATGGAGGATCATTAGACACTGCTTTAAAGAGCAGCCAGCTTCAAACGAAGCCAGAGCACTCAGGGGAGTGGACAGAGCCTGGGAGCAGGGGGAGGATGCTGAGCAGCCCCGGGGAAATGGCCCTTGTGCTGCCCAGGGGATGCTCAGGCTCGGGGTGATTTTGTTTAAGATCAGGACCTGTGACTTTCCAAGCACCTGATCTCTGCCAGGGGGTGTTTGGAGAGTTAATTCTCTTGCTGAACAAGGCTGTAATTCATGCCCATGCTGAGAGGACAGTGCAGTTCAGATTTGCTGAGGAGTGTGAGCTGTGTGTCCCATGCTCAAGGAGTGCACAAATCCTTTAATGCTTCCAGCTACTGAGATGGGGTGCCCAGAGCAGCTGGGGCTGCCCCTGGATCCCTGGCAGTGCCCAAGGCCAGGCTGGACAGGGCTTGGAGCACCCTGGGACAGTGGGAGGTGTCCCTGCCATGGCAGAGGTGGCACTGGATGGGCTTTAAGGTCCTTGCCACCCAAACCAGTCCATGATTCTACAAAAGCTACCCCTGATGGGAGCATCAAAACTTCCCCTCAGTTTTGGAGGTGCCATATCTCCAGGTTGTGTCTGTCCTCTGAAAGAGGATCAGGCATTCCTGTGAAGGGTTTGATTTCCTTCTGCCTAAACTGTCTGAAAAGAGAAAATGTGTCTAGATTGTTGTTTTTTTTTTTTACCCCACTGTGCTGATGAGGTCAGGGAAAGAAGGTTGTTAATTCCACAGTTTATAAGAGGAAGCTTTTAGCCATTGGTTTCTATCCAAGTCCTGGCACAAGAATCAAATACCCAGAAAATAAGACCCCAGTGAGGGAGAAAAGTGTCATTTCAGATCAGGGCAGATCCAAGTGCTGGTAGGCACAAACAAAAGGCGATTTGGCAGCCGTTGACCACGCAGGCTTTTCCTTTCTTCTCTTCCCCCGTGGCTATGGAAACTGCCTTGTTTGTCCTCCTTCCTGAGGAAGGTGGGAATGCAGAGCTCCCCAGGGAAAAAAACACCAGAGCCAACACCAGACCTTCAAGGGCATGAGGGGCTGGGGGCTGTGGGGTGGGGAAGGGGAGCAGGACAGACCTACAGCAGTGGGTGTCCCACTGGGGACAGGGGGACTGCTCTGGCTCCCTGCTGATTCTTTGGGTGGCCACAAAACAGTGATTTATCTAATGGGAGGTGTCCCTGCCCATGGCTGGGGGTAGGAATGAAATGATCTGTAAGGTCTCTCCCAAGCCAAACCACTCTGTGATTTTTCTCTGATCTGAGCTTGAGTGGCCACGCTGCTGGTGCTCACCAGGCAGATCATCTCCCTTCCCCATTTGATTAATTTTAGTGACTAAACTGGAGATTTTTAGATCTGATTTTTAGTATCTGTTGTCGGCTTCCTTTGGCTCTGGGTGGTTGGGTTTTTCAAACCCAAAAGCCCTTTACAAACTGCTTTTCACAATCTCTCATCTATCCAGGACTATTTTTTTCCAACGCAAATCCCTGGACTCCAGAAGCTCTGGTTTGAAAAAGGAAAAATAACTGTCATGAGAGTTGAGCTGCTGGGCTCAGGGATGGGCGTGAGAAGTTTGAGGTTTACAGATTAAATATCAGGGAAGCTGTCATGGCTTGAGGGTGCTTTCAGAAGAGCGTGTTCAGGATCAGTGGTGTTTACAGCAGAGACTCCTGTGAGGAGCTGCTCTCTGATTAGCAAAACAAGGAGCAGTTTGGGACCAGCCCTTGTCTTGCCCTCTGCAGTGCAGGTTATGAGAGGCTCCTTCCAGCCCTTGCTGCAAAGGAAGTCGTTTCCCAGCTCTTTTGAGTGGTTTGCAAAGGTTAATGAATAAGGAATCAATTAATGGTTTCCTAGCCTTGCACTTTTTCTTTTCATTTAAAGGGTTCCCTTTTTGAAGATTAGTTTAATGTTAAGAATAATCTGGGTTTGCTGAGAGCTAATTAAATGTGGCACCATCTCTCCTTGCCCTGTTCTCACTCCTCCCAGCACTCTGGGAACTCAGGAGCTGCTCTCCCTGGGCACCAGCAAGGAACCCCTCCAGCCCCTGCCTGGGGCAGCAGATGGGGCTTTGGGCCCCCACAGCTTGTGTAGGGCAGCACCCCAAAATTCTGGGGGTTTTGTGGCTCCAGTTTGCTGAGCTTGTGGCTGCAGCCCAGGGCAAATGCCCCACGGGTGCCCTCAGACACTCACTGCTCAAGGAGGGGTTGGGGCACCAGGAACTGCCCAGGATTAAACCCACAGGAGTTTGGAGGAGCCAGGAGCAGATTTCATTCCTGAATCAAGAGGGATCCAGCCTGAGGCACTCAAAGGAGTAGCTGGGTGTTTGCTGAGGACAGACACAGAGCAGGAGCATCCAAGGGATGTGGAGAAGTCCATGGCTGTTCCCTGCAGCTGCATCCAGCAGTGCTGGTCCTGTCAGGCCACAGCTGGGGTCAGTCCCACTGCAGAGCTCCAGCAGTCACAGCTCACCTGGGACTTCTTTGCACCAGCACGTTGAATTCCCATTTTCCCTTAAGGTAGGCACTGCTTTACCAGAATATCTCCCCATCTAGCAGAGTCTGAAGTCATCACAATCTTCTGTGAACCCAAAGCCATCAAATGCACAGGCAGGACCCACTGAGCTCAGCACACTTGGCTGAGTTTCTCCATTAATCTGGCCCATTTTACACGACAAAATAAAACACTCAGCACACATTAGCAGTGGTATCAGTTGCAGCACCAGAAAACTCAGGGGTTCAACCTGGTGGCAGTATTTAATCAAGAAAGTGCTTTTATCTCCCCTTCTGCACTGGAAACCCATCACACCTGGGCAGAGCCTATTGGTCTGCACTGCTTGGCCGAGATTTTTGTCTGATTTATTAAAGTAGTTCCCCTATTACCAAAGAGCTGGAGCAGAAACACCCATCAAAGGTTTAAGAGCCTAAAATGGGTGTTAATTAGCCCAGCAGGAGAGGCAGAGTTTCAATGAGGTTTGCCTTTAAACTACAGTTTAGTTTGACAATGTAAAGAGATAAATTTGGTACTTAATCCGAGCCTCACCTAATCAAATAGATTATGGTTGTTACCCGTACTCAAAATGCAAATAATCTTTAACTTCCTGGGGTTTTTATGGCAAGGGGATCCTATTGATCCTTGGGACAAAGCCCTGCTGGCCTCTCTCTCGTCCTCTTGCAGAGCATCCACCACGAAATCCCCCTTAAACCCTTCTGCTGGGAAGGGATGAGGAACAGGGAGGGATGGAGGGGACAGCAGGCATGGTGGGTGTGGGAACCCAGGACATCTCTCCTGTGGCTTTGGATGGGCTGAGCCCTGGGCAGGGGGCTCGGAGGGTTTGGCACAGAGCCCAAGACCCTTCTGCCCTCGATCTTGAGTCATGGAGAAAATTACCAACTTTATGTGAAGAGTTACAAACCAGGGAAAGTAGAATACAATTAGTAGCTTATCACTGAGTAGAGAAATAGAATGTTAAGATTTTTATGCCAAGGGTACAGGGGGGTCAAGATGGAGCAATCTGGGCCTGCACTGCCCTCCTTCCTTCTTCTTCATGGCCTCCATCTTCTGGGTGCTGGTGGCACTTTGGGGTTGGTTTAGAGTAGAAACTGACTGTCTAACACAGGTGATGGGTATTGGGGATTAACTGTAAATAATGTCTGTGTAGTTTTTAGTTTAAAAAGACAACCCAGCCCCGGGGGTGGGCAGTGTGCCTTGAGCTGAGCTGCTGAACACATCTGGGCTGGGCAGGGAGAACTTGTTATAGATAAGAGAAAAGAAACAACCTTGGGAACCAAAGCCAAGCAGCTCTGACTCTTTCCTCGATCTCCTGGCTGTGAAAAAGGACTCTTGGGAGTGTCCTAGTCAGGGGAATCCCGAGACGAGGGCCAGGGCAGTGTTTGGTGCTGAGGGATTTTGGCTCCTGTGTCCCTGGGCAGAGCTACCCCGAGCTGGTTTGCACCAACCTCCACTGGTTTGGCTACAGTGGGGCAGATCTCAGGGGATTTTTAAGGAAAAAATGTCTATTTTAATGATTTTTTTTTAATGAGAGAGGAGAAAAAAACCCAGATGCCTAAACCTCGCCAAATATTCCCTGTCTATCTCAAAACTCTGTATAAGGACCAGATCTCTACCCAGCCTGCAAGGAAATTCTCAGCTTGAGCATTGTGTCAGAAGGAAAAGCCACTTTTCTAAAGCTCTATTCCTTTTCTTTTCCTCTTTCTTCTCTTCCCCCCCCCCATATTAATCCAATCGCCTTGCACAGGAAAGTGAAGGAAAAAAGGCAATGGGAATTTACATGCAGCAGGATTTTCACTGGGACTTTTAGATATTTACAATACCTCAAGGAATAAAGGAAACCATTATGGATTATGGACTTGGAAACCAGGCTGTGCACTGTGTGTGTGTGTGCATGTGTATAGGCACTGAGATATTAGCCACAGACCCAGAAAAAGAGCCCACAACAAATTTATCTTTACAACTCTTAAATTATCTTTCAGTTGACACTTATTAACCTCCTGCCAAACTCATTATCTACGTGAATAAAGCCCAAGTTATCAAACAGAAATGGCTCATAAGGCTGCTGCCCATGCTTGGGAAAATTTGATTGTGAACAGGCAAGCTGAAACAAGGTTTTATGTATTATTTTTATTTCTCTAAAAAGCTAAATCCTAGACCTTGCTGAAGGAGGCTCCCAGCACGACAAGCAGAGAGTGCAACTGGCCAAATTACCATAGAGAGAGCTGTGAAATCCAGGCAGAGGAAGCAGATTCTGATCTGATTTACACTTTTATGTCTCGGAGCAAGGAGTCCTTCTATCCCCTTTCAGGCTGGGCTCTTTGCTGTGAGTTTCCTTGGGCTGGTACATGACATTCAGAGATCAGGAGTGGAGGGGATTTTGTTTGCTAACAAGGACAGTTTGGGTCTGGGATTTGCAGCTTTTGTGAAGGGGATAGAATATATATATTATAT
>WBNO01021610.1:58141-71597 GCA_013400575.1 Peucedramus taeniatus | reverse complement strand
CCTCCCTCCTTCCCTCCCTTCTTCCCCTCCCTCCCTCCCTCCTTTCCCTCCTTCCTCCCTTCCCACAGCTCCTGGAGGAGTTTGGTTCTGCATGCAGCATTATGGGTGAATATTTTCCTGGTTCCATCTCAGATCCTATAGATTTTCTTCATCCTAAACAGATGGACAGACATCAGTGGATACCCTCTCTTTCTTCTTCTGCAGGCTCATGAGTAAATTCAATAAAATTGTGGGAGATTTGTTAGGATTAAGGTCAAATAAAAAGTGAAAAGGCAATTGGATTTATTTTATGATTGATTATAGAAGGTGCAGATATTTATTAGCAGCCAACAGGATAACTGTCAAAATGATTCTTTATCAACAGAAAGAATCCCCAGCAGATGAGTCAAATGTTTTCAGCGTTGTGGGAACAAGATTAAATCAAATACAATTGATGCAGCAAATAAAGATGCCAATGTTAACAGCTACTATATAATTTCAACTGGTCAATCTCTATTTATTTATATATATAAATGTATTATGCTCTCTTTTTTTCCCACTTTTTAAGGCGTCTCTGCCAATTGTAAATGCTGTCAGTGCCTTGGGTTAGAAGTTGAGTCATCTTTTCTGTTCAGCATCTGATTCTTGTCAAAGGGAGCAACAAAGAGGCCCCAGTGTCACAGGGAAGGGTCACAGGGCCTGGGAGACCTGTAAGCTCTGCTTACTGCCAGGTGAACCTGGGGCAAGGACTTACCTGTTTCTTGACTCAATTTTCCCAATTTTCTGTTTGTTTTTGAAGGAGTGCTTTGAACTTGCTGGGTGGAACAGAGCTTGGGGCAACCCTGGAAGCCTTGGGTCGTGCCAGCTCCTGTGCCCACAACAGCCCATCCCCAGCCACTGCCACCCCAGTGATTTTCCCTCTGCCAGCTCCCAAAAAGCACATTCATGGTGGCAAGGGGTGGCCACAGAGGGTGCTGAGCCTGCTGTGCCTTGCAGCCCTCCCAACACTCCAGCCCTCCCTCCCCCAGGCTATTCTGGTCCTCCTCCTCCCATCTGGGAGTGGTTCCTATTAGTACAGAGCCATTAAAATTCAAGGTCAGATTTGATTCTATATTGATCATTACCAGGCAAATTAAAGACATCTTTCTTCTGCTCCTCCTGTGTTACAGTGCCAAGAGGCTCCCACTGTTGGCTTTCACAGGAGGCTGCTGCTGCTCAGTGTCTCTTGGATGGGATCTGCTCCAGCCACCAAGGCTTCGTGTCTCCTGTTAAAGAGAGATTCTCCAGGTTTTAACAAAAGCAAAAGTAAGTTTGAAAGATTGGGAATGCTGTTGGTTAAGGTCTCTGGACTGTAGCTGAATGCAGGAATCCCTGTCAGAAAGGATAAGTGCAGCATCAAGCTCTCTCCTGTGCAGGGTTTTGGCTCTTCTCAAGCACAGTGTGGGACACCTTGAGACAGATTTTGCCTCCTCCCCTCCCTGATCCAGCTAAAATAACCAGCACCCCCCCCCTCCTTCCCAGTGCTTCATCCCCTGCAGGTCTCAGCCTCTGGTGCCTGCAGGGGATCTCAGCTCTGGGCATTTGCAGGGCTGGAGCACATCAAAGCCAGACCTGGGAGCTGCTGCCCCGGGCTGTGCAGACACAGCAAAACAATGTTCCCTGGCCTGAATGGAGCCCAAACCACTGCCTGCTGCTCTGTGCAGCTGATGGCTCTCAGCTCTCTTCCCCCAGGCTGTGTCCACTGCAAGCCCTCTGTCCTAGATTGCCAAGCAATGTGTGTTCTATTCCCACCTGTCAGAGCTGGGGCAGTTCTCTGTTCATTGGGCAGTTTTTTATCTCTTCCACAGCCAATCCTCCCTCCAGGAGATCTCTTCTGTCCATGGGCCATTAATTATCAATTATCTTCTGTCCATGGCCAGTGAGTGTCCCTGCATGGCTGATAAAATTCCATCATCCCATGGGGAGAGGCTCCACCCAGGGGAGGAGCCAAGCATTCCTACCTGGATACAATCTGAGATTTTGGGATACCAGAGCAGCCTTTTCCCCCTGCATTCCCAGAGGAGCAGCTTTCTGCCCCACTGCATTCCCAGAGGAACAGCTGCCTCTTCCACTGGATCTTCAGAGGAAGACTACACCCTTTTCTACAGGATCCCTGCTCCACCAGAGCCACCCCTGGCACTGCAGGAGGAGCAGCCACAATTCCAATTGGACTGCTACCAACACCCTGACCCACAGGGTGTCAGCTCCTGTTCTGACTCTGTCAGTGTTGTTTTGATTTACTGCATTGTTTATTTTATTTTTTGTATTTTCTTCCCTAATAAAGAACTGTTATTCCTGCTCCCATATCTTTGCCTGAGTGCCCCCCTTAATTTCAAATTTGTAACAATTTGGAGGGAGGAGTTTTACATTTTCCATTTCAGGGGAGGCTCCTGCCTTCCTTAGCAGACACCTGTCTTTCCAAACCAAGACTCCCTCCCTGCCTGGTGCTGCTGTTGAAGCTGCCCTCTCCCTCAGCCCAGCTCTGGGTGACAAATGCCAGCTTTGACCTTACAGGGAGCACTTGGAGGGGAGTCTTGACGCCAATGTGAGATCAAAAGAGAAACTCTTTGACAAGTCCCTTTGTAAAGCATCAGGACAGCATCTTCCAAATTATTTCTGTTTATACTTTGCCAGTGACTCATGCGTTGATGTTCTGTCCTGTAGGTTACTCTAAAAACAGGAATAATTACACTGCTAATTATCATTTGAATTATTCATTTTGTTCTCTTCTTCCTTTCTCCTGGAAGAGGGAGATGCATTGTCAGTTGTGGCTGTCTTTGTACGGCGTGATTAGATCCTCTCTTGTGCAGTGACGGGAGAGATCTCATCAAAATCTCCTTCCAAAAATGGAACCAGGATGGGGAATTTCACAGCTTTCAGCCAGTTAAACACCTCTCCCCTCCAGCAATGTAAACATGAACCTACATCTCCTCATGGGTACACACATATGCACACACACCTTAGCCAAGCACAAAACCACCTTCATCCCCTTGATCAAAACAAAGCCCTTTCCTCAGCTGAAGGAGAAGGCTCTAATGAGGCTGGGAGAGTGTGGCACATGTGTTTGTGTGTGTTTTCCTAATTATCGCCTTTCAAGTAAGATTAAACATCTCTCAAAGCTGGACATCTTTCCAATAGGTGAATGAACTCCAGGGCTGATGGTAGCATGAAAAATTTTCCCTGTCACGGGCAGACAAACAAATTGTGGGGTGTTTTTTTCTCCTTAGGAGAAGCATTGCAGTGAAATTGCTGTTCTCTTGTTGTTGCCAAAGTCCAGTTGAAGGGAGCCCAGCGTTGTTCTCACTCAGGCTGGGGCAAATCAGGACAAAGCCCAAAGATGGTTGTGACAGGAAGGAGGTGTGAAGCTGCTTTGAAAGGTAACTTTGGCATCTGATTCTCGCTCCCAGATGGAAGATCTCAAGGTCAGGGCCTTGCTTAGTGAATTCAGCATGAGCTGAGGATGGAGCTGTTCAGTGGCACAGTCTGAGTAGGTATTCCTGAAAGATGCTCACCTGGAGGATGTGTGCTGGGGACAAACCCTGTATCATCCCTCTTTTCCTTCTCCAAGGAATCTGCTCACTTGAGGTGAGATCTGGGGCAAAGCAGCCAGACCTCACCTTGGGGTGAGATGTGCAAGGAGACAACAGAGCTGCTGTTTTCTGTGCAATTCCAATTAAGCCTTTGTGTGTGCATGGGTGATGATAATTACCTGCACAGGTATTCCTTCCTTCCCCAGGGGATCCCTATTTCATTCCATGTACAAAGAGGAGGACAATGACCCAAAAGGTTGCTCTGTGTTTTTTGACTGCTATAATTCAGTCTCTTGGCCTGAGCCAAGCCCCTCTGCACTGTCCCTTGCCCCGTGGCTGAGGGTCCAACACCCCTGCCAACCCAAGAGCTCCTCAGGGAGCTCCCCAGCAGGGCTGGGGCTGCTCCCAGTGGCTCATCCTCCAGCATCTCCTGCCTTGAACATCCCCTTCTCCTCCTCCTGCTCCAGCAAAAGCAGCTCCCTGCTGTGTTCCTGCAGGGAGGGATGAGCAGCAGCAGCCACTGCCAGGATCCCCATTCCCTCCACGCTTCCTCTCCGAGAAGCACCCGAGGATATCCATTAACTTGAACAGGCTTGTTCCTTTATCAGGGATTCCTTAAGAAGATCTGGCTGCCTGGGAAGCTTCAGACAATGTCTGCACTTCACAGCTTTATTTGTTTAACAGGTCTGATAACAGCGCTGCCTATTGCACTGAGACGCCCCGATCAGGCAACAGGTTCGTTCCTTTATCATGCATCAATCTGAACTGATTTCACCCTGGAGACTCTAGAAAAAAGATGCACAGTCAGGTTATTCCCCTAACAGCTTTATGTTGGTATGAGGTCATTGTTTCACTGTATTTAAATTATCAGAAAAAAAGGACACCGTGTCTCCCTCTCTCTCTCTTTCTCTCCCATTATCCTTTGCTGAAACAAAGACACAGGAATGTGTCAGGGAAAGGATTTATCAAAGCCAACAGTCCAATAGTTTTATTTCCTTCTTGTCAGACACAGGGCCCTTATTCAGCTCTTTTATAGGAACCCTGGATTTGGCAGTTTGGATCAAACCCAGTCTCTGTCGATGACAGCAGGCAGTTTTGTTGGCTTCCATGGCAGCACACAAACCCCCTGAAGCTGGAGTGCTGGTGGCACCACAGCCAGGCAGCAGGGATCCTTCCCACCTTGGGAAGGTGCAGGCAATGCACTGGAGAAATGAGGTTTGTGTCCTTTCTGGAGATTTTAATGCCCATCGATCCAGTGCCTTTGCCTTGTGCTTTTGTTTACTCCAGAAGAAAGCAAATAAATCCCATCAAGGTGGCTAAAAGGCCATTATTCTGATTCCAAAGCAGCTTGTGCAAACACTGCTCTGGTGTCAATGGTGTTGCAAGATGGGCAACAGGCTTGTGGGGGGGTTTGATCTTTCCCATCATGACCACTGAATGTTTAACCTGTATGCTAAAATATATTAATCTCATAGAATTAATATAATATTTAACTGTATGTTAAAATATACTCATATAATAGAATTAATATAATATTTTAACTGTATGTTAAAATATATTAATATAATATAATTAATAGACTCTTTTAACTGTATGTTATATTTATATGTACAGCCAAACATTCACCAGTTTAGTTTTATTTTGCCTTTGGCCCAAACAGAATTCTGAGAGCAGGCACCCCACAGTTAAGAGGGAAGTGATATCAAACCCTCCTGCCCCAGGGCCCACCCTGCTGACTCCTCTCCTTGCACAAGCAGGACAACTGGTGTTGCTAACCCAGTTTAAAAGCCACTTCCCACTTTCCTCCCCACCTGCAGCTCCTTCCAGAGGGATGCCAGGGAGCCATTCCCAGTGTTGGATTAGATGTGACAAATAATAATGATTACTCTTATTATTCCTCCTAGAACTGGTCTAAGACATCATCAGCTAGAGATGTGTCAAAGTGGCAAGACATTATGGCTTGTGTGGGACTCTGAAAAAGCTGCAAGTTCTGTCTACAAATCTGTCCTTGATGGATAGGAAACCACACATTTTCTGCTGAGGGTGTTGCTCCCTTTAGCCCCGTTCCCTGAACAGCAGGAGCAGTGATCCCAGCTCCTGGGGTCCCTTCTTTGTGACACCCCTGTGTCACCAGGGACGCCTTGCAGTGACCACAGCGTGCCTCAGTTTGCTGCTTCCTCCCCGTGCTCAGGGTGAAGCTGCTCAGGGAGACTCTCAGAAGTGCATCCAGGGCTTGGCAGGGCTGGAGGAGGTGACCATCCCCAACAGCTCCTCATCCCAGCCCAGCCTGCAGCAGGGATGGGGCCACTGAAATTCCCTCTCCTCGCCTTCCCTGCCTGAGCATGGAAGCTGAGGAGCAGGAGCCATCTGTCCTCAGCTTTTCAGTGCTGACACAACATCCCCCTGACCCCCCAGCTCACACCACAGAGCTGGAAGGAGCAAGGTGGGCCCAGCTGGAAGCAGGGAGAGGAGCAGCAAACTGGGAACCCCTCCGAGCAAAACAGCCACGGAGGGAAGGGCAGCAGGGACAGGGAGGGGAGAGAAGGAGGGAGAGCACTGAGCAGATGGCTGGGGGAGAGATGGTGGAAGAGGAGAGAAGCAGACAGATGGAGGACAGAGAGGAGTGGGGTGAGTGACATAAGCAATTCTCTGTGCTTGTTCATATTTAATCAAGAATTTGCTGCTGCCGCTATTTGCATTTTGGCATTATTTGCTTTAGAGGAGCACCTAATCTCTGCCAGGGGCCAGGCCCTGGAGCTGTGCCAGTGCTCAGGGAGCTGGTCCTGCCTCCATCAGCTGTGCCCCAGAGCCAGGGGCCTCTCACCTCCGGAACAGGGCAAGGAACAGAGATGCCTGGGCAACCACGGAAGGCGAGGAGAGGGAATTTCAGCGGCCCCATCCCTGCTGCAGGCTGGGCTGGGATGAGGAGCTGTTGGGGATGGTCACCTCCACCAGCCCTGCCAAGCCCTGGATGCACTTCTGAGAGTCTCCCTGAGCAGCTTCACCCTGAGCACGGGGAGGAAGCAGCAAACTGAGGCACGCTGTGGTCACTGCAAGGCGTTCCTGGTGACACAGGGGTGTCACAAAGAAGGGACCCCAGGAGCTGGGATCACTGCTCCTGCTGTTCAGGGAACGGGGCTAAAGGGAGCAACACCCTCAGCAGAAAATGTGTGGTTTCCTATCCATCAAGGACAGATTTTTAGACAGAACTTGCAGCTTTTTCAGAGTCCCACACAAGCCATAATGTCTTGCCACTTTGACACATCTCTAGCTGATGATGTCTTAGACCAGTTCTAGGAGGAATAATAAGAGTAATCATTATTATTTGTCACATCTAATCCAACCTTATATCCTGTGGGATCTCAGAGCTTGTTAGCAGAGCACAGGGCTAATTCTGCTCATCTCTGCCACCTGCGCCCTGCTCCTCAAGGCAGGGTTTAAAATACTTGGTGTAAGCCTGTAGCATTCTGGATAAAAATACAAAAATAGCCTTAGCTCCTGGAGTGTCATCCACTGCAAATGGGAAACTGAGGCACAGGAACTTGCCTCCAGGGGAAATAGTGGTAGAATTAATTACCAATCTAGTTTTGCATCTTCCTGGAGTTAATGTTGCCTGGTACTTTATCAAAAGGGAAAAAAAATGGAGGGAGGAGGTGGTCTAAGGAAATAAAAAGGGAGGATGGACTTTTCAAAATGAAGCTTGGGCACAATGGTTTTTTGCATAACAGTAAGATGAAACCGCCCTCTCCTCTTGTTTTTAAAATGTTTTAAAGCAATCCTTTAATTTCTGGGTGACAAAGACAAAAGCATCTGAAAACCTCTCCAGTTTTCTCTGGCTCCAGTATTTTTTTAAATTGTAATTATGAAACTGTCCTATTATCATTTTGTGATGTGGAGCCTTTCAAGTAATGAGAAATTCAAGTGAAGTCTTGATTACCTCCCTTGAGAACCAAACGTGATGGGGAGGACAGAGAAAGGGGGAAGGGAAGACACAGGCAAGTTTTATAATAATAAAATAAAGAAAAAAAAATTAATCATGGATCCATTAGTGTTAATACAAATACTTTATGACTCACCTCAATCATTTCACATTATTTAATAACAGAAAGTCATTATTTCCTCGGAGAATTAGGATAAAGATTGTTTGGGGGGGGTTGTGTGGGTTTTGTGTGGTTTTGGGGTTTTTTTACAAAATTGGGCTTTAGATGTATTTAGAGCAAGACAAGGTGTGAGGCAGGGAGATGTTTTAACCCCTCACAGCCATCACCCTTCTTGAGCTTATTGTGCTCCCAGGGATGGACTGGAAAGGTGATCCAAGAAAAGGGAGGGTGGTACCCAGGGCATGAGAAAACATCCCAAAACCCTCCCTGGGCAGGTCCCGGGGCAGCTGAACCCCTCAGCTGGGTCTGGCCATGCCTCAGGGTGGGTGCTGGCTTTGCAGGAGCAGGGGGGCTCAGCTGCTGCTACCTGAGCTGTGAGATTTGTCAGATGGTCAGTGCAGCACACCTGGGACAGTGAGGCAGGGGCTGGCTCATGATGAGACACTTGTGGCTCCCCCTCTGAGCCTCTCAGGCTCTTTTGGAGCTGACCTCACCTCTGCCTCCCAGACTTTAATCTTGCTTTCTCTCTTCTGGTGTGCAGAGATGGTGCTACAATCATTAATGTCGTTCCTCCTGTGGCTTTTAAATCTCTTGCTGTCTGTCTTCAGGCTGGTGTTAGGAAAGGATTGACTTTTTATAGGAAAAGCACCCTAAGAATGAAGGGAGGAGCCATGCTCCTGGCCAGGGGGGTAGTTCACAGCTGTACCCAAAGGAAGTACAGGAACCTCCACCTGGTGCTGGCCAAGGCACCCTGCACTAATTCCAGTGCTCCAGAGCAAGGCAGGGTGTCATTCCCTGGGA
The DNA here is from genome assembly GCA_013400575.1 of Peucedramus taeniatus. NCBI lineage: Eukaryota > Metazoa > Chordata > Aves > Passeriformes > Fringillidae > Peucedramus > Peucedramus taeniatus. The sequence continues at coordinate 63,148 of WBNO01021610.1, read as the reverse complement.
ATGTGGTAGGGGAAAGATGAAGGAGCCATAAGCAGGATATTGTTCCCATCCAGGCTGTTCTCCCCAGCCTGTGGGGCTGTGGATAACACAGGAATGTGTCTGGTGCAGCTGCAGCTGATCCCTGTGTGCTGTGGGAGGTGAGGGGGTGAGTCAGCCCCTGAAGTGGCCTCCTCTCTGCAGAGCTGAGTTGGAAAGGTTGGAAATAGGAATTCTATTCCCATCTGTCAGAGCTGGGGCAGTTCTCTTCTGTTCATTGGGCAGTTTTTTCTTTGTCTCTTCCACAACCAATCCTCCCTCCAGGAGATCTCTTCTGTCCATGGGCCATTAATTATCAATTATCTTCTGTCCATGGCCACTGAGTGTCCCTGCATGGCTGAGAAAATTCCATCATCCCATGGGGAGAGGCTCCACCCAGGGGAGGAGCCAAGCATTCCTACCTGGATACAATCTGAGATTTTGGAATACCAGAGCAGCCTTTGCCCACTGCATTCCCAGAGAAAGACCAGGCTCATCTACAGCAACCCTGGACCTCCAGAGGAAAACTCCCCCCTTCTCCAGGATCCCTGCTCCACCAGAGCCACCCCTGGCACTGCAGGAGGAGCAGCCACCATGGAATGGGACTGTGCCACACCCTGACCCACAGGGGGTCAGGGCATGTTCTGACTCTGGCAGTGCTGTTTTGTATTACTGTATTGTTTATTTTATTTGTATTTTCTTCCCTAATAAAGAACTGTTATTCCTGCTCCCATATCTTTGCCTGAGAGCCCCTTAATTTCAAAATTATAACAATTCAGATGGGGGGGAGGTTTACATTTTCCATTTCAGGGGAGGCTCCTGCCTTCCTTAGCAGACACCTGTCTGTTCAAACCAAGACACTGAGTTAGAAGGGACAGGAGCATCTCTCAGCACACGAGGTGGAGCAGCACAAGGGGGGTCTCTACTGATGCAGCTTCTCAGGCTGGGGGAGCTCCCCTGCTCCTGAACTGCTGAGGGTGACAGGAGTTGTGCTTTCCACAGGCAGGTTTCAACCCGAGGGTTCTGTGCTACCTGCACACAACCCAGTGGATTCCAGCTTAGTCTGGAGCCACTCCACTTTTCTGTGCCTCAGTTTCCTCATCTGTAAAATGGAGATATATCGTTTTTGATTCAGGTGAATTCTTGTGTAAAATGCCATAGCACCTGATTGGAAAGCACTGCTTCTTGAAAATCTATCCTTTCACTTAAAAAGAAGGTTAAATTACGTATATTTTTTACCAAACCCAGTCAAAACAACATTTCTTTCTTATACTTGCAGGTTTGTGAGTGTTGACTTTATAACAGCTTGATTTGACCTTGCTGTTGAAACTGAAGCTGATTATATGATGAGCATCTTCCTGCCCCATCAGGTACTGCTGCTGTGGGGTCCTGGGTGCTTTATGTGCTCGGGTCAAAATTCAGTGTCTGCCTTGAAATGCTCACAGACAATAAGAAAAGGAGGAATTATTCCTTTCACCTCATTGTGAGGAGCAGAAGGACAGAGGCAAAGGTAATTTTCTGGGGAGCTCAGCTTCAGTGCCAGGGAAGGTGCTGACTTCTGTGTTTCTCTGGCAGTATTTTAAAGAAGAAAAAAATTCCATCCTTTCTATCTAAGGAGAGACCAGCTGCTTAATCCAACCATGGGAAACATGGCATGGAACTGTTCAGTGAGGGCTGGGAAAAGATCCTGCCAGACTGAGGGCATCCTGAGGACGCCTTGCCAGTGTCTGTTTACCTGAGCTCTGTAATTGCTCAAGCTGTTTGCTGCTTGAGGAGTTGAGAAAGTGTCAGAGGCAAACAGGACACCCAATTTTCAGTGGAAAGTTAACTTTTCCCATTGCCATTGAAAGCTTGGTTCTTTTGACCTAATTTCACACTCCAAGGGTTAACTGCTCTCTGTGGTACAGCAGCCCTCCAGTGAGTGCAGCCAGACAATGCCATTTAAGTGAATATTCCTAGCCTACAGAAGTCCTGGAGATAGCTCCATCTTGCTCACAGCAGGTGTTACATTAGCTGCTCAAACCATATTCCAGTAAATTAGAGCTGGGCTGATTTAGACAATCACTGGGTCATTCTTTCCTCCAATTCCCTGTCTCACACAGAGATAACAGCAGCTGGGGGAAAGCAGGGCGGTGGACGAATGGCAGTTTGCTTTCTTATTAGGGGTTAGATGCAGCCTTGAGTCTGTGATTTGCAGTACACGACTGATACCAGCAACAAAAGCCTCAAAGTTAAATGATGTGGTGTTTGTTTCAGGTCTAATAAAGACACTTAAACAAGCACCAGGCACTTTCTTCCTCAGAGGTGAGTCAATGCATTAAAATGCCTTTATAAAGCAGGATGAAGCATATGGTGAGCAGGAATTTAGAGGTGAGGGCTGGGCAGTCCCCATGTGAAAGCGTGGCCAGAGCCCCAGACTAGGGGTCAGACCCTCTAAATCCGTGGTGTTTGCTGGATGGCTCCAGATGTTTGCCTTCCTCTCCACAGCCTCGAGCTGTCATAAAGCTCTTGCAGTGGTTTTGTAGCTCACCTAGTGCCAGAGGAACCTGATTTTCATTTGGCCTCTGAATACAACAATAAACTGCTGCTATTGGAATGATCTGACCTGCTTGTGTCAGCTGGTGAGTAAGCAAGAGAGCTTACAACCCTTCTGCAGCCCTTTTATGTGATTTGCTTTTTTTCTTCAGTCAGAAACGTGTACTATGTTCTTTAGGAACTGGGTGAAGTGATATCAGAGAAGTGTTGTACCAAGGAGTTCTGCAGGTGTCCAGAGTCCTTTTTTGGCCCAGTTTCAGCCTCCAGTCCAAAAAAATATTAAGCAAATGCTTAAACAGAAGTTCTCCCTCAGTGATTGAATAGATTTCTTGAAGCTGAGCTGCCCCAATGCCACAGAGAGGGGCTGATGCTGCTCCCCAAGGCAACCAAGCCATGACCTCTTTTTCTCACATTGTAATATCCCTGGAATGGAAAAATGCAGCATAAATGCTGTGAAAAGCAGTGACTGCAGGTGTGCAACAGCTTCAAGGGATTAAGAAGTGGGAGGAAGCAGCAGAAGACAGGAGCCAAGGTGAAGTATAAGTGCCTGTAATTTAAAGGGGAAAAGGCTGTTTTCTCAGCTCTGGAGGATTGGTTGCTGCTTACCTTGATTTTTTTTCAGCTCTGGTGTGAAATGCTGTATTTCAGAAGGTGTGTCCAAGGCAGGGAACTGCTCTAAGCTTCAGCATACAAATAGAAAGGGCACCACAGAGAGAATTATTTATCTCTCCTATTCCCATTGCTCTCTTTAAAACTCACTGTAATGATGTTGCTGTGACCCAAGCCTCTGTAATATGTGCCTCAGGTAACACAGATTGATATATAAATACCTGAGTTTATTACGCTTGAAAGACCTTTTGAAAACTCAGGGGGAGAGAGAGATTGTGGGATCTAATCTACTGTCCCTGAGGGAGAAAATTAGTCCATGGGTAGTGCTAAACGATACAGCAGCATTTGGATGCTGCAGGAAGAGAGTGTTGCTTATGAAGTGGGTCAGTTCTGTCCTGGAGAGAGCACTGAGGCAAAGTGGGATTCAGCTCTGAAGCCCCATTTCTAGGCTTGAAACAGCACAGGTTCTCCTTAAGCCTTGTTGTGTTTAGGTGGTCCTGGACTGGCTGCAGCCTGCTCTGGTGTCAAGGGGTGAATGTGAACATTTCCTCTGGCACCAGGTAACCAAAGGGCAGTGGGGACTGTGCATCAGCAGGTGCAGAATCACACAAAGGTCTTACTGGGAATAAGGTAAAAACCCCTCAACTCCCTAGCTGCCTGTGCCCTGGGCATTTTCCAGTGTTCAGGGCAGAGCTGAAGGCTGTCACCATTGAGTGAGAGATGACACATAGCCAGATCAGAAGGAAAGTGGCAAAAAACCTCCTTTAGGTAATCCTCTCTTCTTTTATAGCTTAGTTTGCTACAGGTGGACCTGATTGGGCATTTAATCAATACATTTCACCTGATTGGTTAATTAACAAGACTTCCATTTGTAAACAATCTTATGAGAAAAAACAGAAAAACAGATTATTAGAAAAACACCACCTGCAGGTTGTTTTAATATTTGGCTATCATTGTTTATCTCCAGCTCCCTAAAGCTTCAGATTCTGGGAAAACTTACCTAGTTTTCTCTCTCTCTGACCAGGCTGTCACATCCACAGCAGGTTCCTTTCTGCTGCCTTACACTGTCCTGCAGAAAACATTGAATGCAAGGAGTGTAACAGTTCTCTGCAGCTGCCTGTTCTGCCTGGCTCTAGTGACCTCAGCTGCTCTGATAAATTTTTCTCATGTGTTAAATCATGTTGCACCCATGTTTATAAAGGTTCCTGCTGCTACAAAGTCGTAAAGTTCTGAAGGGCTCATTTTTAGAGCAATGTTTAAAAGTGACAAACATGATGGTGTGGTTTCCTTTTGAGCGACAACAGTTACCCCAGGGACTGCTTGGACTATGAGACCTTCTCTGTTATTCATCAGCTTGCATGGCTGCTCACATGCATGTAAAATCCTGCTGGTCTGAGCTGGTAGCAATTCATACTCTGTTTGTTTTAGCACAGCAGAAACCTGAGTTCCAGGGCATGGGGATGAGCAGCTACTGCCTCCAGAGCTCCTGTGAAATTGGGAGCTTGTTGCAGCAAGCTGGACTCCATGGGGTAATAATTAGCATTGACTCCATGATTGCAGAAGGCTGATCAATCACTTTATTCTATCATACTATACTTACTAAGAAACTTGTAACCCTCACAGATAGTCTAATATACCTTTGACTTAATTGGTCAATCAATCCAAACACCATCACCAGTGTCCAATTAAGAAACCACCCTTTGGTAAACAAATCTCCATAACACATTCCACATGTGCACAACAACAGGTGCAGCAAGTGGAGATAAGAATTATTTCTCATTCTTTTCTCTGATCTTCTCACAGCCCTCCCCAGGAAAATGCCTGGGGAAGTTTTGCCTGCTGCCCTCT
>WBNO01021610.1:0-57979 GCA_013400575.1 Peucedramus taeniatus | reverse complement strand
ATATATATATATAATTTTTTAAAAATATATAAAAATATGATGATACATTTTGCTGCAGGTTTATTAAACCACACATTTAGGCCAGTCTCTTCCTGGTAGAGTCCAGGATGGCACTTAATGTGAGGAGGAAAATGAGCAGTTTGGCAGCCCCTCCAAGGGGAGTGTGTTTGACAGAGAGCTGATCTCCTTGTGCCTGGCTCACTGTCACAGCTTGGTCACTGCCTCTCCACACTGTGGCAAAGAAATCTTCATAGTTGGTGAACAATAAAAGTGGGAGCACAAAGTTGAAACCAGTTTTCTTCCCCCTAAAGAGGAATACATTTCCCAGGTCATTACATTTTTGGTTCATGCGCCGAGGGTTTTTCTCCCTGGGAAGTTTTTACAGTAGATTGAATCTGATCATTGAAAAACTCATCTGGAAAACAGGTTAGATGCAAGAATAAAATGCCTCCCTCCCTTCCTGCTTCTCTCTTATTTCTTCTTTGTACACCCAGAGAGAAAAAAATGATGTAGATTTAGCAGGTTTTAATTATCATTTACTGCCTGGGTGAAATCTCAAGCCTCCCCTCCTGGGTTCATCTCTAAAGAATGGGTGTGAACTTCTCATTACCTGCTTGAGGTGAGTGGGTGATTGAGGCACATATTTTCCCACAGAAGTTATAAGTTCCTCTCATTCCTCCTGAGCTTCTGCTTCAGTGTTGGAGGATTGATGGGCCTCCTTTTAATAGCTGGATTTTCCTTTGGTTATGGATTGAGAACCTGAATTTATGCCTTCCTTCCTCTGTGCTTATCTTTCAAGAGAGTAAAATATCCACAGAGACTGGAAGATTTCCATGTAGGAACACAACAGTGGAATGATGTTGCTGCAGCAGGAGTGCTGCTGGTGGGAGGAAAGAGGAGCTGAGCTCTCAGCTGAGTGTTTGCAATTGCAGAAAATATCTCCTCCTGTGCAGATGCTGCCATTTCAGCCCCTGAGGTTTATGGCATGGCAGGAGCCAATTCCAAGGCCAGTGTTGGCAGGTTTGTTGCCCCCAGAGCAGGAGAGGAGCCCTGCCCAGCTGGGCTTTCTGAGCAGACAAGTGGCACTGGTAGCAGCTCTGCTTTGTGGCCAGCTTCCCATTAGGAAATGAGATGAGCTCAGAGTCTTGTTCCATCTCTTAGCTCTTACCAGCCTGGACTGGATCTGAGCTGGAAGAAGGCTCTTCCCCGCTCCAGCAGCCTTCTGTGGTGGGTTGTCTTCAGCAACACCTTTCATGTCAATGTTCTCAGGAGCAGCTGCTCATCTGACACAGCCCTTTGGCTGTGCTGAAATGCAGGCTGCTGATAATGTCCAGGGTCAGTCCCAGCATGGGCTATTTGCTGAAGAAGTTGGACTTGATGATCCTTAGGGCATTTTCTGTGATACTTACACCAGGGGCTGTAACCTGGGCACGAGGTTCCTGTCCCTGTCAAACTGATCCTGTCCTTCACAGGAACTTGATCACAGACACACAGAGTGAGATGCAAGGAGAGGAGACTTGCTGATGTTACTGCGTGTTCTGGGGTCACTGATGCTGAATGGGTGATTGTTCTGGTTGCCAGTGTAAACAATGTGCTGAGCAGAGGGGAACAGGTGAACAAGGAGGTGTTTAACCCTTTTGGCCATCGTGGAACCCTGCAAAGGCACTGAACAGGAGAAATGGGTGTTTCAGCTGAGTGTAGATATTGTTCCCGCAAGGTGAATCTCAAGAATCCCATAGCATTGCTCACTTCAAACCAGCAAAAGCTAATGTTACAAATTAAAATGATAAAATTTGCACCTGGAGATACAAATCAGGGCTCCTGAGAGCTAGGAGATATCAGACACCTTATCAGGAGGCAGCAGTGGCAGGCTGAGAGCCCAACATGCCAGTGTGGTGTAGGTGCCAGCTGTCAAACCAGGGTGGGTTTGGCTGTCAGCTGTGAGGGCAGGTGAGTCCTGGTGGCAGGAAAAGTCACCTTACCTGGCTGAGCATGCTGAGCCACGTTCCTGGAAGTCAAAACCAATTGTGAGCCCCTGTAGGGGTCTATGCTGAATTGTGACTGTGCAGGTAGGAGCTTGTCCCTGCCCAAAGGGTGCCCTGGGGCAAAGGTGAGGATTCAGTGGCCAAGCACCAGGGAGGAAGGTGAACCAGACCTTGCAAGGAGCTGTTTAAAGCTGCTGGCACACAAAGCCAGGCCCAGCCTGCACCAAAATGCTCAGAAAGAGTCCTGGAGGATGGGTAGAGTTAATGTGAAAGCTGCCCTGTCAGTGCCTGCTTTTATTCCCTGCACTGCAAACACTTGCTCTGGTTATAAATGGATCCATGAAGAATTTATTTCTTTTGCTGTTTCTGGGTTCTGTATTCCTCTGCTTATGTTTTTGAGCATAGAGGGATATCACTCTTGCTTTGTGCTTCGCTGTCCATCTCCTTCCTGTGCACTTTTTCTTTCTCTACTACAGCAGAGCCATTTAGGCATCCATAAAACTCCCATAAAATTTTCTCTCCCACAACTTTTGCAGGAGCAGAAAAATGTCTGCTTCACTTCACAGACATTTTGATGTGGGGGGAAACAGACTTTATGTTAAAAAAATGAACAGTGAGTAAAATAACAAGCACAGAGAAAAAGGGCAGCTTTGGCAGAGCTGACATACTCCCACCAGCTCACCCTCAGAGCAATTACCCCATGTAAATCTCCCTTTTTTAAGAGCCAAGAAGAGCCAAAACCATCACCAGTCACTTCAGCTTGTGTCCTGTGTGGAGAAATAGCCCTGGCATTAACACAGCTGGGTGTGGGCCAGATGCCTGTGCATGGAAACATATTTAAACCATTGAATAAGCAGGGTATAAACAAGAATTTTCAAAGTTTGGTGGTTTTCGCAGCTCCGGGCAACACGAATTAGAGTCTACAGTTATTAAGTTCCCATCTGGTGGCTTCTTTATGAAGGAATGATATTTGCATGTTTCCAGCAGAGAAAAGCTGTTTTTAGTTCAGATAAAATGGAACATTTTGCGACAGTATGGGAAATAACAGACGATGCTGATTTTAGCAACTGGGGTTGTAGGTTTCACCAGCTGCCCTTTAAAAAAAAATTATTTATCTTTAAGTAATGTTTTTCCAAGTGCTCTTAACACCCATTGATTTGGAAGACTTTGGTCAGAGGAAATAATGGCATCTTGCAGAGAAATAAAATAGCCCATTGGGTCATCTGCTGTAAGTGCTAGACCTCAGTGCATTTTTTTTTTTTTTTCTCCTCTAATTTGAGCAATATTTGGTGCTGGTGTAGCCACAGGTTATCAAAATGCAAGAGGATCTGATCATTTTCTTTCTTGCATGAGAGTGGTGAGCAGGAAAGACTGGCAGCTGCTGCCCTGCATTGCAGCTGTGAATTTGGGACCGTGAATATTCTCAAACACACAAGGCAGGAGCTGTATGGATTAACCTAGAAGGAAGGCAATGCCTGGCTTGTTTTGAAATATCCTGCTCCACCACTGCAAACTGAGTATGGCTCTGGAACCAGACACAGTTTTTAAACCAGCCTGTTCAGGCAGACAGTGCCAGCTTCGAGCCTTGCAAACCATAAATACAGCTTGGCCACCAACTGAGCCTCACCACTGCTCACACACAAGTGCTTTCCCACCCAAACAGCTGCTCTGCTGTCACAGCCAAGAGCAAAAGGAACAGCAATGCCCCAGCAGAGCTGCAGCTCCAGGACTGGAGCAGGAGGCTGTGCCCAAAGCAGTGCCAGCATCACCTCCCCACCCTGAACCCAGGTCAGTAACTGCAGTGGAGTTTAGGGGGGAGAAGGGAAGGGGGTTTGGGGTTTGCACACAGGCAGAGGAGAGTGAAATCTGCATGTGAGATTCAGCAGTGGAACCACAGACTCGTTTTGGCTGGAAAAGGTCTCCAAGATCATCACACAAGGATGTTTCCCAAGGCCAGCCCTAACCCATGTCCCCAAGTGTCATATCTGCACATCTTTTAAATCCTTCTAAGCATGGTGACTTTACCAGTGCCTGGGCAGTCTATGGCAGGGCTCGAGAACATTTTGGTGGAGAATTTTCCCCTAATATTCAGTGTAAACCTCTTCTAGTGATACTGGAGGTCATTCCCTCTCCTCCTGTCCCTGTCCCCTGGGAGCAGAGCCCAACCCCCCTGGCTGTCCCCTCCTGTCAGGAGTTGTGCAGAGCCAGAAGGGCCCCCTGAGCCTCCTTTTCTCCAGGCTGAGCCCCTTTCCCAGCTCCCTCAGCTTCTCCTGATGCCCCAGACCCTTCCCAGCTTTGTTCCTTTTCCTGGATATTCTCCAGCCCTTCAATGTCTTGCTTGGCATGAGGGGCACAAAACTGCCCCCAGGTTTTGAGGTGCAGCCTCAGCAGTGCCCAGCACAGGGAGATGATCTTTTCCCAGGTCCTGCTGGCTGTGTTATTGCTGATAAAATCAACACAAGTCTCTGAATGTGTGTCTGCACTCCCCTTTGGAAGCCTTTCAGCTTCAGTGTAACAGCACCAGCACTGCACTGCACTCCAGAACTCTGCAAGGGTGGACATTTTTATAGCAATTTAAGCTATTTGCAGCCTTCTGATAGTGAAGTGTTTTAGAAGGCAGCAAGTCTGTTATTCCCAGAGAAATCTCTGGCCTCCCTCCAAGTCTTATAAAATCTTTGGGGTATTGCTAGGTTTGAACAGTGGCCTTTGGGGGAAGATTTGTCTTTGCCATGCTCCTGCTCTCCTCCTCTGTAGAAAGGCACAGCTCATGGTGTATTTAAGACTTTTGCCAGTGGTGCTAGCAGTGTCCAAGGGAGCGCATGTTTGGGAATTCCCTCAGCTCTTTTCTCTTGCTCCTGTTCTAAAAATAATTTTTAATCCTTCCTGCAGCACTGAAGGAGCTTGGACTGGCTCTGTGTGCAGGGCTGTGGCCTCCACCTTTCTCCAGGACCTTTCTGGGCACAGGTTGGAGATTGACTCAGCTGCTGGTGGCAGGTGCTGGAATAAGAGTGGTTCTGCCAATACATATGCAAAAGAAGTCAGTGCTCTGCAGGGTCTGCAGGGTACTCCTGAGGGCTCTCCAGTTAAACTTTTCTCCTTCTTGCCTCCTTCGAGGTTTTCTGTTCATGGAGAAACACATGAAGCAACAACTCTGCAGCTCTGAGTAGCCTGGGACTGCTCTTTCCCCAGGTATGAACAACCAGACAATGCCCAAAAGCTCAGCCAGGTATGTGTGATGCTGGATCCTGCAGGATCCTTCCAGGTCCTGGCAGAGGAGAGTCCTGAGCCACTGAGCTTATTTCACTTTTAAGCACAGCCCAGCAGATCCCACGCTTTGCTTGCTCGAGGCTGGCTGGGCTGCTCTGCAGCTGATCCTGGGATGTTATGACAGTCCAGAGAGCCATTATCCCAAGCTCTTGCCAATCACCAGACTGCTGCCAGTCTGTGTCAAATGAAGCATCCCAGGCCCTGTCACATTAAATCCAGCAGCTCTTTCATTTACAGCAGAGCAGTTTGTTTATTTGTGTTCCCTGCTCTCCTTTTGGGATGCCATACTCAATCACCTCTGGGATTTGCTCTGCTTGTGCAAAGCCTGTGACACAGTGAGGCTCAGTACCCCTTGAAGGACCCCTCAGTGGGGCAGGCACACTGTGATGGTGTTTTGGGAAGAGAAGAGTGAGGAAGGGGAAAGCCCAGAGTCCTGGTGTGGCTGAGAGCAGCCACACACGGGTTCAAGGGCAGGATGTGTCAGCCTGAGGACTCCCATGGCTGCTGTGCTCTGTTGTAAATGAGAAGAAATGATGCAGAGTCGTGGCACATCTGGCTGCCCCAAAAAGGCTGTGCAGCACCTCTGTGCTCCCAACCAAGGCTGGGCAGCACCTCTTAGCCTCTTCCCCTGTCCTGAGAATAGGAAGGGTCAGTGAGTTAAATCAGAGAAACCAGATAAACTTTCCCAGGAATTGTTCTGGGGAGTTTTGAGGAGGCTGAGAGAAAGAATTGGAACAATCTTATAGCTGATGTTTTGAACAGATGTTTTCTCATAAGATGTTTGCTAAAAAGTGTCTTCTTAATTAACCAGTGGTGTTAATTAAATGACCAATGAGGTCCACCTGTATCAGAAGGGTGTATAAAAGAATGGGTTTCTAATAAACTTGGGTTAGCCTTATGAGAAGACCTAAAGCCTGTGTGTCTTGGCTTGGAAAGACAGGTGTGTACTAAGGAAGGCAGGAGCCTCCCCTGAAATGGAAAATGTAAATCCCCTCCCTCTGAATTGTTATAATTTTGAAATTAAAAGGCTCTCAGGCAAAGATATGGGAATAGGAATACCAGTTCTTTATTAGGGAAGAAAATACAAATAAAATAAACAATGCAGTAATACAAAACAGCACTGCCAGAGTGAGAGCAGGAGCTGACCCCCTGTGGGTCAGGGTGTGGCACAGTCCCATTCCATGGTGGCTGCTCCTCCTGCAGTGCCAGGGGTGGCTCTGGTGGAGCAGGGATCCTGGAGAAGGGGGGAGTTTTCCTCAGGGAATGTAGGGGGAAAGAGCTGACTCTGTTCTTCCACACCTCAGATTGTATCCAGGTAGGAATGCTTGGCTCCTCCCCTGGGCAGAGCATCTCCCAGTGGGATGATGGACTTTTATCAGCCATGCAGGGACACTCACTGGCCATGGACAGAAGAGATCTCGTGGAGGGAGGATTGGCTGTGGAAGAGATAAAGAAAAAACTGCCCAATGAACAGAAGAGAACTGCCCCAGCTCTGACAGATGGGAATAGAATACAAAAACAAACACTGCATTGCAATCTAGGACACTGTGTCACTCATTCACCCATTCCTGACTCAACAGTAACCAGTGAGGAGTAGCCCAATCTCTGGGGAAGGGAAGATCAAGAGATGTGCTGTGACCACATGGGTTGGAAAGGGGAATGATGAGATTTCAGCTGAGGTCACAGAGCTTGCTTTCCCCACCAGCATTTGGGTACAGAGCTGGATGTTTCCAAGGCAGGATTGCCAGTGAGGCAGTGCCCCAATGCTGTCCTGAGCAGCTCCTGCCCTCTGCAACCCCTCCCTGCCCCACCACCAAGCATGGCAGTGCTGCAGCAGCTGGGTGGAAGGAGTGGGAGTGTTCCTGAGTCAGGGGTTTCTCTCAGGCAGAGGTGATTCCCAGAGGAGAATTTTCCAATTCTCAATTCATGCAGGGACTGCAGGTGGACGCTGCAGAGAAAGGGCTGTACAGAATGGAGAAAAGAGGGAAAAATGATCATACACTGGCTGGAAACAATGATTGTGGGGAGGAACCAGGGTCCTGCAGATGATATTCCTCCCTCATCAGCACAAATTCTCCTGTTCTTGCAGGAAGCCTCTTGAATCAAGCCTCTCTGTGCAAAGGCTGTGAAGTCTGGTGAGCTTCTCTTCAATTCTTAGCTTGGGAGAATAGGAAAAAAAAAGATTCTTTGGGGATTTTATTTATAATGCATCTACAATAAGACGTGGTTCATTTCTTGTCATTGCTTGCTTTGGTGTCTAATTTGCCTCCTGTAGGATTTGAACTGAAATATTATGATGGGAATCTTTCTCCCTTTACAAGAACTAAAAGCAAATGCACAGTTAAAAGACAGAATTCCAGGGCTTCCAATCATTTGACAGAATGAAGTCTGTGAGCCAAATTAACTGAGCTTCCTCATTACTGGTGTCACTTTGTGTGCTGGCTGAATGCTCTTGAATTCAGCCCTGATCCATTACAAGAAACACTCTCCTTACCTTTCTTGCGAGGGCCCTCAAGCTGATTAAAAGCAAAAGGGATTTCAACTATAGCCCTTTTCCCCTTGAAGAGTGGCTTTTATCTGTTGCTGCTTGTTTCACAAGAGAGTTTCTGGTTATTTCATGGTTATTGTGCAAATTCATGGGGAGAACTTCCCTACGGATGAATGGAGATCTTTTCAAGGGAGAAGGATGTCTACTGCTTTTAAGGAGTGTCGTGTAACAATACCTCACACAAATCCCCATTTGAGGTGTGGCTTCCATACCAATGTCCCTTTAAGGAAGAGCAATGCTAAATCCAGCTTCATTATCCAGCATGTCCAACAAGCAGCCTGGTGACATCCTTCCCTTTCATGACACAGAGCAGTGATTGACTCTCTGGGTGACTCTGCTTGCAGCTGAAGCCACATCCAGCAACTGGAAACCCAGGGAGCCTCTGCAGTCTCCATGGAGACAGCACACTTACAACTTAATGTGATCAACAGATGCTGCAATAATCTTGAAAGATGGAGAAAATGTTTCAAAGCGAGTGTTGTTTATGGTGGTTCAGTGGATGCTCAGATTTGCTGTGTTATGACTGAGCTCCATGTAAACACACACTCTGGAAAACACACAGATGTGAGTGTGAGCATGAAGGGAGAATCTCTCATGTGGCTAAGGCAGGAGGAACTGGGTGACCACTTTTGTGTTCTCAGCTCCTGCCCTTGGGGAGGTCAATTTACCTCTCTGTTGTATCCCAGTTTATCTGAAATGGGGCAGTGCCAGCCACCCAGGTAATGGCTACAGCATCTTTTATGCTCTGGGGTGGATGAGTGTAATGAGATGAAACTAGTAAGACTCTGATGGATGAGCCTATAATCTCAGTGAATTGAACTGGGATCTCCCTCTGTGCTGCATGACCTAATGCTGGAGCTGACGTCAAGATCTGCAGAGCAGATTTATACTTCTGCTTGATTTTCCTGTGAAATCTCCAATGAGTGATCATTTCCCACTGAATCTCATAAGCTGTTGGAAAGAAATGACCTGTTTTCTGTCTTCCCTGCTCTGATATTGCTGCAGCCCCCATTACTGTCACATCTGGACCCTCACACCAGTCCCAGAGGGAGGGAGATGCACTCCTCAAACAGGAGGAAGGGCATGCAGATGCTACTTCCACATCAGAAAAATTCCTGGAGCATTACTGCTAGAAAGGATGTTCCAGATGTAAGGGCTGGCTCAGCCTTCATTTCACTGACTTGCTGGTAAGATAAAAATTCATGCTGTACTTGTTTCTTATTCTTTCCCCAAGCATCCTCTGCTGGCCACTCCTGGAGATGGGCTGCCAAAACCACATTGCCAGGCAAACTTCATTTATAAGCATACAAACCCTTGACTTAGTGGGCTGAAAAGCATCAGGACAAGGCCCCAAAGGCAATTCATCAGCACTTTGATGAGGACCACTTCTGCAAACACTATCAGTGCCTCTCTCCCTCCCCTTTGAAGGAAAAACACAGCTGAATATGAACTCCCAAAGTTCTGCATGATGTGGTATCCTCCAACAGGGGACAAGTTCTGGCTGCAGTGAAGATTTGCTGGGCATGTTTCATGTAGCTGAAACCCTCTGCAGATGGGCAGTGTGAAAAACACGTTCACTCTCCTGTGAAAATGTTAAAAGTTTAATGAAGGACAATAGGAGACAAGGACCATGGAGCAAAGGTTATTATGGCACTCAGCCAAGAGCACCCCTGCTATTTTGGAAACACCTTTTATTTACCATTTCTATTACATCAGCCTGTTACATATTATTAATGTTCATTAACAATTATGCATAGTAAACTTTTCCCCCAAACTAGTTTACATGTTCCAAGAACTGTTTAGCATGGCTCCTCCTATGTTCCACCTTTTTAGAGGTTTGTATTCCTTGGTTGTGATTTTAGTCCTTTTTTTATCACCTTCAGTTTTTGGGCCTTGGTTCACACTGCCTTCAGTCAGTGAGTGCTGATAATTGGCAGATCTGTCCAGGTGTCCTCATCCTGTGTTCATTGATGTTATCCCATCCAAGCAGGCATTTTAACACAAGCACACTGATATCAGCTATTCCACTAAGCTTAATTAACAACAGAAATAAAAACCATATCTTTATTACAAAGTTAGTTTAACACTGCACATATAAAATCCATTTTAATGTTTGCAAAAAGCCAATATTAAAATATTTATCTATAAAATGCTTAGGGATTTCATCTACACAGCTGCATTAAGGAGGAGGCACCTTTGCATTAAGGGGAGCACCTGTGGGGCCTTCAGCAGGATGCAGTCCTTCCCCCCAAGTGCTGGTTTTCCTCCCACCCAGGGCCAACCTTTTCTTGCAAGGCTCTTACCCAGCCTGGCTCCTTGGCTGTGCTCTTGTCCTTGATGAAAAGTGCTCAGCATTATGAACTCTCCTCACCCCATGCACCCAGGGGTGAAGAATTTCCAGGGAGAGATCTCTACTGGCACTTTTGGGGCATCCAGCCCTGGAGAGATCCTCACCCAAGCAGCCAAGGGACTCCTCATCCAGTCACTGCTTCCCAGGTGACTGTACAGGGACTGTAACCATAGAGCAGCCATAAATATCAGCAAGAATTATTGATCAGGGTCTGTCTCCAAATAATGACAGAAATGCATCTCCTTTCCAAACAGACAGGATACCTAATTCAGTGAAAGGAATTCCTTGTTGAAATCCCAGATAGGCCCATAAGATCAGCCTGATTATTTTTTGAAACCTTGGTTCCTCCAAATAAGACTGAAAATTGAATTAGCTCAGAGAGAGACAGCCCTGGCCAATCACTCAGGGAAGCTGAAGGACAGCTTATTGATTTTCATGTTTCAGAAAAATTAAATGATATCCCTTTTTGTTATTTAAAATGCTGCTTAAGCAATTTAGTAATGTGGTGTTGGAGGCTCAGTTCCAGGCTTTGAATCAGCTGAAGGAGGGGGAGGAATTTCCCTTGACAAGAGAGCTAGGTGGAAGAAAGATTTAGTATAATTGCCTTCCCTTCCAAATAATTGATAGGGACCAAAAGAATGGCTATATTTTGCTGGCTTCCTTTCCTGCATACCATTTATTAAAATATAGTAATTAATTATGTAAATGTTGATTTATAATCAGCAACACTGGTGGTTAATTGATTTTTTTGTGCATGTGAATTTATATGGCAGAGAAATACTGATAAGGTGATTATACTGTCCTGCCAGGCCAGGGAGGGAGGAGGTGCTCTGGTGAGCCTCAGATGAGGAATTTTGCTCCTTTCCTTGGGAATTTAAGTCTTCTCCAACTGGTTGGGACCCTTTGTGTCCAGAACAGACTCCTCACTCCAAGGTGTGTGGAAAGAGCATCTTCCAGGAGCTGCTGTTTGCTTTAGCTGAGGATGAGCTCTGCTCAGCTGCTTCTGAAGGGGTTGTGTGAGGGTCCACCCCTTCCCACCCCTCTGCAGTGCTGCTGGGATTAAACTGTGCTGCAGATTTCTTCTCCCTGCTGCCCCACCCCTTCCCTTCATATTGTTTCAGGCGAATCTTTCAGAAACAGCTCTTAATCAAATGAATGTGCGGTTATAAATAAAATATCTTCTCCCCCTTCTCTCCTCCAGCCTCAAATCATGAAGCAGGAGAATGGGAATGAAGTGGGAATGGGAATGGAGAGGGAATGGGAATGGGAGTGGGAATGGGAATGGGAGTGGGAATGGAGTGGGAATGGGAATGGAGAGGGAATGGGAATGGGAGTGGGAATGGGAATGGAGGAGGAATGGGAGTGGGAATGGGAATGGAGGGGGAATGGTATGGGAATGGGAACAGGAATGGGATGGTAATGGGAATCGGAGTGGGAGTGGGAATGGAGTGGGGCTGGAATGGGAATGGAGGGGGAATGGGAATGGAATGGGAATGGGAATGGGAATGGAATATTTCCAGATGCAATAGTAGCTGTAAGGTGAGGTTTGTGCTGTTTCCAAGGGACTTATCACATGCTTGATTTGTCGTTGTCTTTGGAGGGAGAGAAGGTGTGGAGTGAGCTGAGTCTCCTTAAGATTACCTGAATGCTACTAGAGCTGTTTCCATCCCCAGTCCAGGGGGATTTGGAGCCTTTCTTGGCTGAGGGTAGAAATGCTCTTCCATCCCAGTGGCTGCCAGTGTAGGGGGAAGCTCTCTGTGTCTTTCTCCCTCTCCCACTTCCTGCAGTGCTGCAGGGTTTAGGATCAGCCTTGAGCTCATCCAGAAAGCTCCATCCAGCTGGGCAAAAGGCTCCTGCCTTGGGCCTGGCCTCTCCCTGTGTGCTGCAGGTGATTGGGAAGTTGGGTGCTGTGTAAATCCATCCGTGCTGCCTGAAGTTCCTTGACCTTCAACTAAGACCTGAGCTCCCTCTTTTCTGTGATGAGTCGACGCTATTAATTGGAAATCCAATTTTGGAGGAGAGCCAGGCTAATGCTGAGCCAGCATCACTTGGCTCTGCAGGCAGGATATAGGACATGCCTTGGTCTATCTATAGCCAGGGAAAGTCAGCTTGTTCTGCCTTATTGCAGGGGAAAGTGGGGTAAATAGGTCCCAGTTCCTCCCTCACCAGTCTGGCACCTCACACGGTTTTACTTTTTCCTATTTCTACTTTGAAGCAATAAAAACTGTACAACAGAACTGCCAAGCAAAGATTTTTTTTTTTTTTTAACTCAGACAGAAAACAGGATAAAATGACATCAGTCCTCTGCAAGGAAAGCATCCTCTTCAGGTCCCTCCAGCATGGGTGAAGAGCAGTCAGTGAAGGTCCTTCCACCCCAAACACTGACCTTGGGGCAAGTTCATTCCCCCTCAGAGGGGCTGGTCCTGCCCTCCTTGACTGATTCAGAGCACTGTTGTGAAGTGTTTGATGTGATGGAAAATGAGCTGCTCCCTGGAGTGCCTGCTGCTCACACACGTGGCACATGAGATCACCCTCCTGTGTCCCAAACGGGGCATTCTTCAGTGAATCCTCAAAATGCAGAACAGTTGTGGAGCTGCCTCTCAGAGGAGCCTGTTGTGTTACATCACCCGAGGGGTAAACAAGACATGCAGACCCTGGTGAGCAGCTCCTCCAGTCCCAAAAGCCACACTTAGCAAAGACCTCACAGCCAGAAAAGTGGCTTTTACAGACATCCAAGCTGTCCCAGAATTCCAGGATGGTTTGGGTGGAAGGGACCCATGGTGTGGAAGGGTCTGAGGGGCAGTGGGTCACTCCTGCAGTGGTCAGTCCTGGGCTCAGACACAGCTCTGTCAGGTAGCCCAGTGGCAATGAGCACTGAGGTGTGACAGTGGCTGACAAGGGCCACGCTGAGCCAGAGCTGATCAAACTCAATCTGATTGTTACTAACTGCTTATAAAGTGTGTCAGGCCCAAACGTGTGTCCAATATTAATTAATCCTCTCAACTGCCCTGGGAAGTGAGGAGGAAAGGAAATTTGTATCTATTTTTAAATGAAGGGAGTATTTGATTTGGTTCCTGGGCTGTGGTTTCCCTGGCCCAGTGCTTGCTTGGTGCTTTCTAGCACAGATGGCTCAGAGCTCCCCTCCTTATTTCTCCTGGGGATGGGCAAAGAGCTCCAGGGAAGGACCTGCACCCACAGCTGTCCCAGCCCCAAGGAGCTGAGCAGGGTCAGGGACATCTCAGTGCCTGGGGACTGAGCCAGACCTGGCCTGGGGACCAGAACTGTGTGGCAGGTCCCAAACCAGCCCCAACACAAAGTTCCTGATGTCCCCTCCATACTCTCCTGGCATCTGGCACTCAAAGCTTGTGGGGTTTTCCTCTTCTCCCACCATTCTGCCATCCGTGTGTGCACAGATGGCTGATACAGAGCTGTGTGGTAAAGAGTTATTAAAGATTGAAGGATATTTTCTTTTGTTCTCCCTTTGATTGATGCATGAACAGACCTATATAGATGTGATAAGGTCAAATGTAAATTTAATCAGTTTTGTTAATTTTTTTTTTGTTTAATTCCTGTGTGATGCATAAACAGATCAGAGTGTTGGGAAGAAGCTGGCAGTGGGGGAGCCTGTGATAACTTTCTCTCAGCTTCTGTCCAAATAATTTTAATGACAGACTGCTGAACTGTGGGGTTCCAGAGCTTTGCAGGAAATCCTGGGCACAAGAGACCCAGGAATTCCTGGAAAGCACCAGAAAATTCCAACCAATTTTCCACAGCCCAGCATCAGATCCAGCCCTGAAATAGGTGTGAAAAGGACACATTGTGCATCCTGCCCTCAGCTCTGCCTGGGGCTGGTTCTCTTTGGGGAGGTGAAGGTGGGATGGTTGCAGAGATACAGGTGCCTGATGTTGGTAGCCACTCTCAAAAGCATTAGCCTTGGTTTCCCTGTGTGCTCAGCAAAGTGAGGCTGCAGTGTGGGAGGCTGGTGGGGTTTTTGGCATGCTGCTGAGTCATTTGGCCACAGCGGGGACAACTTCGGGGCTCAGAAACAGCAGTGAAACACTGGGGTGGGCAGGACTTGCAACCACACTGGAGGTGAAATGCTGATGCCTTAGACTGTCAGTGTGATGCTCCAAACCCATCCCTCTGCCATTTCCTCCCCCTTAAGCAGAGCAGGCTCTGCTGCAGACCAGCCCTGACAGGTGCCACGGTTGTGTGGCTGGTGCAGGATTTATACTTCAGGTTTATTTGATGAGTTTGGCTGGTTATAGATAGAGACAAGTGAATGCATCAGCCCCAGTCTCTTCATCATCTTCATGGCCCTCATGGACCAGCTCCAGGAGCTCCACGTCTGTCCCCTCCTGAGGGGCTCAGAACCAGACACAGCACTCCAGATTTGCCTCACCAGGACTGAGAAGAGGGGTGGGATCACCTCCCTGATAGATACATCATCCCAAAAGACACTGACTGCAGCAATGATGAGCACTTTGGGGGAGAAAAGAGGAAGAGTTCAGCAATATGGACACGGGCCAAGCAATGCTATTTACCCTCAGGCAAAAGAGCAATCTGTGGCCTGTTTGTTTGCTTTGCTGTATTTATAGCTGCAGCCAAAGTGCCCATGCTGTAGGGAAGAGCTGCCAAGTGCAGGCCAGGCCTTGGTGGATGGAGCTGTAGGAGCTGGGGCTGATGCACCGTGTGTGCCTTGGCACAGAGCTGCTGCCTCAGCTGGGCCTCACCTCCACAGAGCCCAGCCACGGGGCAAAGCCTGGCTCTGGAGTTAAGGCCAGGCTTGGCTCTTGCGTGACTGGCAGTGTAGACACATCCTGGGTGTTTTTGTGGCTGGGGGAAACAAACCCTTTGGCTGTGCTTCCCTTCACACCCCGTGCAGATGCAGCTGTCTCTGCTCACGAGCAGATGGCGTGGTGAGAGCGGGGATGCCTCAGGTGAGTCGGGCTGGGAGGCACAAGTGTGAAGAGATACATCCTTGCTTTGTCAAAATATTGGGATGTCTAGCTAAAGCAGAACAGAAGGGATTGCAAAAGCCAGCAGCTCCCCAGGTGACAGCACGTGGGTCTGTGTGTAGGGATGTGTGTGCCCTGAGTGTGGTAATCACACATCCTCTGAACAGAGAGAGACAGAGCTGTCCCAGGAAAACCCTGGAAGCTGTGAGAGAGCTCAGAGAAAGAATTAAAACAATTATCATCTCAGTCTCTGCACCTGGCAGGCAATCTCTGTTTGTCAAAGATGTTTACAAGAGGGAATTGTCCCTTCTTGACCAACAGGTGAGAGAAGATTCCTAAAGGCCAGTCAGGGCTTAGGTCCACCATTGTTTCTATAAGAACTGTGGATTTCTAATAATAAAGTGTTTTTCATGCCTTCTGCTGATGGAGTCTCTGTGTCACCTCTGTCTGTCCCCAAGACCCCTTTGGTGACAGCTGAGGGCCCTGCAAACAATAACAGGAACATTTAAATGCCATAAAGCTCATTTTATCAGGGAGGTGGTTTCTCCTGAAAGAGGTTGTTGTGCACGGTTCCTTTGATGGGTCTCAGCAGATAGCACCAATTATAAAATTATTAACAAACCAATGTGCTCCTTCGCTCCAATTAAATGATAAGAGGCAAAGCAAAGGGGCAGATTTTTATCATTATCAGATTACAGGCCCATATTGTGCTGATAATAAAGCAGGCACTTTCTAATGCCTTACCTTCAATATGGCTCCTTAGATCATTGTTTGCCTGTGGAAGAAATAAAAAGAACTTTGCAAAAGCAATAATAACGTGGAAGTGTCTTTATCACAGGCCATTCCAGGGAGTGTAACAAAAAGAGCCCACAATGACTCAGGCCAATGACAATGAGGATAATAAGAACATCAGGAGTGGGGAGGGTGCCCACACAGCAGAGCACTGGGCCAGAACATCTCGAGTCTGCTCAAGAGATAAAGAGGGAGTTCACTTCAATCGGGGAGGCAGTTCACTGCAGCCTCTGGAAAAGTGAAAAGAGCCACAGGAGGAGGAAGAAAGGAATATTAAAAGCTTTTCACGGGGTGGAAGGAGTGTTTCTCTCCTATTCTTTTTCCCTTGTAAAGTCGGGGAGGATTCTGGATGCAGCTACAAATACACGGCCCCTCTTCCACTGCCTGAAATCTGATGTTCCAGAGGTGATAAAATGTAATTAGGCAGTGTAGTACTAATTCAGCTGTCATGTGATATGCTGAAGGGGGAGAATACCAACTGCAAGGCAGGAGAGACAGAATGAGTTTCCCCTTCCTGACCCTGAAGCAATCATACCTAGGAGCCTGAAAGCTGATTTTATTTTCCTCTCTGCAGGTGAGAGACAGCAGTTTAAAAGAGTCCTACTCTGACTCTGCCTTGCTATGTGTTAGGTTGTTAGGCTGGTAAAATATGTAGGGGATGTGATTCCCTTCCTGTACTGACATAAATCAGAAGTCACTCTGGCTGTGCTGATTTACACAAGCTGAGGGTTTGCCTTACCAAAATTATCACAGCATAAAGCCAGTGAGGAGGAAAGGTCAAGCCTGTCTCAAAGCATGGTGATATCAGCCATGAAGCTGTGATCGTGACTGATCAGGGAACCTCGTCATTAAGTGATTAATTATTATTAATTATTATTTATTACTCTACCACCAGGGAGCCCTTGTCACATCTATGTTAAGTTCCCTTGTACCTGGATCCCCTCCAAGTTTTCTGAAGTTCCTGAGCTTGCAAAGCAAAGGTGCTGATCTTGTAAGAACAGGTCTTGGAGTTTAATGCTCCCAGGATCTACAGTGCTCAAAGGAAAAGTGCCATAATGTGTGTGTTGCTTGGAGTGGGAGGAGAGGGGTCCTGGAAGGAGCACAGCAAAGTATAACTGGGGAATAATAATGTTGGGGAAATGGTGAGCCAAAGTTAGAGTTCTGCTTAACTCAGGGGTAGTTCTTGGAGTGGGGCTGGGGAGGCTACAGGCTCGTGTGCTTCTAGTTATTGGTCCCTAATGATCAGATCAAAGCATCTCAGAGGGCTAATTCCAGTGAATTTTGCTCTCATTTTCACCAGTGTAAGTCACCTCTCTCCTGTCAGTGAGCTGGGCTGGATTTACACCCAGTGTGACAGAGGTTGGAAATCTCTGCACTGAATTCCTGCCAGCTCTTTTCTGAGTCTCCCAGCAGAGACTCCAGAACAAGTGATATTGGCCTTCCTGGGCATCAGAGGGGCTGCTCGAAAGGCAAATTAATGTTATCTCTGTGCCAGATCAAGGAGGTAAAAGACTGTTTCCTTGTCCTGATGCAGCACCAACATGTGCAGTTTTACAGCCCCAGCCTGTTGGCTGCTGATTCTGCTTTCACTACCTGTTATTTACAGCCCTGCACACAACGAGGTCTGTTTTATTCATTTGTATGTTTTTGCTTCCTGGGAAGATCTTCAGCCACGAGCTGAGTCAGCAGAACCTCTAGTCAGATAGGGAGCTTCTGTCCCTGCAAGACATTGAAACCCTGTGATGTTTTGCCTGATGGGAGAGAACTCTTCCCTTTCAGTGTGCCACACCACTCTGGTTTGCTTCTCATCCTTCCCTGCAAGCAGGAAGCAGCCCTCTTGAATATAATTTCTATTGAAAGCAAATGGTGTCTATGTCTGATTAGTTCTGGCTTGAGGCTGTATCAACAAGCTCACTGTTGGTCCTGCATTTGCAGCCTGGAATATTTTAGGGCACTTGAGCCTGACAGATTCATGTTTATTACATTAAACCATTGACTCGCCAAAGTGTTGTTTTCCCAGATGGCAAGAGGCAGTGGGGATGAAAACCACAAAGCACCACTGGTGGCAAAGAGGGCAAACCCTACAGCCTTCACTTAGAGCATTGGAAGGTTGGAGTCTGCTCCTGTTCAGAGCCTGATCTGCCTCTGCACTAGGAGGTGCCAAAGCTGTGGGAGAAGGACCAGGCTCGTCCACTCTGATGATGCTGACCAGGAGAAACCCCTCTGAAATCAGTGGGGTTAGGCTGAGACACAACACTGGGGAAGTGAGGGCCAGCCCTGTGCACATCAGGGACTCTTTGTCCCCTTTTAACCCAGAGCAGAGCCCTTCCACCCTTCCAGGAGCTACATTTCATATCAGCACAACTCCTCTGGGTCAGTAAATAAGACTTGCAAGACAAAGATGGAGCTCTGAGGGGAGGTGTCTTTGCTTTTATTTCATTCTTTTGCTGAGTGGTTTCTGTAACTGCAACTGAACAAACAGAATAAGTCACTTTTCCCCCAAAAAAGCCCAGGGCCTCAAGACAGGGCAGGATTCTGTTCACATTTCCTCTCTGGGGACAGGGTTTCCATTACACCCCTCTGCCTCACTCTGGCAGCCTACAAAGGTCTTGAAAGGATTGGGAAATGTCCCCTGCCAGCTTCCCTTGCCCAGGAGAGCTCCTGGCTCACACAGGGCTGGCACGAAGCCTTGGGCTGCCCCAGGAACCTCAGCTCTGTGGGAAATCCCAAGAGGGAGAGCTGTGGTCTTTTTCAAAACAAAGGTGTGAATTTCAAAACATCCCATGGAAGGGAAAATACCAGCCCCAACCAGAAAAATGTTTAGAAGCAATCAGACTGTTTCATTTAAAACCAGCCAGAGTCTGGCAGCCTCCTCCATTATTTTTCTTTGTTGTTTAACATGCAGAAGTCTCCAAGGAATTTGCTGGTACAATTTGCTGTGCTCACCACAGGTCTCCACAGAGTGACTGTAACAGGCAATGTGTGGCCTGGCTTTGTCACTCTGCCCATCTTGCTGTTCTGATGGAATAATCAGAATAATCCTTAATATTTCCCAGAAGGAACTCGTGCCTGGGGCTCCTGCAGGTGTTTCACCTGTGCTATTGGCAGCTGCACCAAATGGGAAAGACAAGGAGCCCAAGGAATGGCAGGTGCTGAAGGTAGCCAGGAGTGAGCTGGAAATTAAGAATTTTAACCTAAAACACTTGTTTAGATTTTCCTTGTCAGCAAAGGTGAGAAATACAAGCTCCCAGAGTACAGATATCCTATTCTGTGAGGGTGAAAGGTAATTTGGGGACCTGAGAGCAAGTGGATTCCTGGGCTTGATTAGGGAAAAAGGTTGGTGCTACTTATCCCAAGTGATTTGGTGTGTGGGGCTCCTGGGAACTGTAACTTCACTCTCATTTTATGGATGTAAGACAACTAGAGAAGTGACAAACAGTAGATTTGGGAGTGGAACATCTCATCTGCATTTCAGGCTTCCTGAATCCCAGGCCTGTTCCTTGTCCATTAGACAGCACAGCCCTCCTTGCTGCATGCAGGGTGTCCAAACCCAGTCTGAGGCTCTGCTTACAGTCCAAGCCATTTGCAAATTTAAAGAAGAGACAATAAACTAGATGAAAGCCAATCAAAGCAAAGTCCATTAAGACCATCCTTGGTAACTCTCCATTTAGCCTGTCCTTTAAAGAAACTGGCTGA
The DNA here is from genome assembly GCA_013400575.1 of Peucedramus taeniatus. Taxonomy (NCBI): domain Eukaryota; kingdom Metazoa; phylum Chordata; class Aves; order Passeriformes; family Fringillidae; genus Peucedramus; species Peucedramus taeniatus. The sequence goes on along the minus strand of WBNO01021610.1, from coordinate 38,383 downwards.
ACATCTGAGATGTGTTTTCTCTGTAGACAGATAACTCTGAAAGTAGAACCCAGACTCCAAAGAGCTTTAAGCTTTCTTAAAAGGAAGCAAAAGACTCTGTGTCGTGCCACATAAGACATTAATCATTAAATGTTACGCAGATGACTGGGGAAAGAGGCCATTTGTTACAGGAGGGAAAGGAGAGAATGCAGGGAATTTTTTTTTTGGCTGTGCTGCCAGGAGAGCCAATTCCCATCTGTGGGTTTGATGCATTGTTTCATAAGTAACAGTGCTGGTTTTGCACAGGAGCAGCTCTCAGAAACCATAACGTTTAATGCAGAATGAAATGTATTCGAGGAGAGAGGTTTTCTGTGCTATTTTTGCTCTTGGTAGAGAAGGATGTGTCTCAGAAAGTTGCTCTCCCCAACGCCCTCTGATCCTGCAGCAAAGGCATCAGTTGGTTTGTGGTCCTCATATCAAGTGTTGCTCTATGCACCATAGACCACCTCTGGGATAATTTTGTCTTCAAAAACTGTTGCCATTGCAGAAAGTGAGCCAGAAAATACACACATTGTGTTGTCCTGGGCAAGAGATGTTATTTTTGTTCTTTATTTCTTCTTTGGTATGCGTCTTTGTGAAAGCAAAAGCAATTTGGGCTGATGGAACTTGGTGTTTGTGGGCAGGAAAGAGTGCTCAGCACTGGAAGCACTGGAAAATGCAGCTGTCATAGGGATCCTGGATTTATGCTGCTGTAGAGCAACAAGTTCTGGATATAGAGCAGTTTCCCAAAGGTGGTTCCCAAGACAGAGAGCCATGCTGTGAAACCTGGTCACCATCCTCCACAAAATGCCTCTGGTGATGTCCCAGGGTAGGGAATTCTACATTTTGCCTCTCAGTGCTCTGGGTTTTTGACTACAGTAGGAGATACTGTAGACTGAGTTGGAGATATTGTAGACTGCTCTTATTAGGAGGAAGCTAATGCTGAAGTCAAGAATCCTTGAGGCAATTTTCCTTACATGGATGTACAAAGGTCTGGATTTTAGATCAGGGGAGAAACCCCACAGCCTCAAGCAACAGCTCCAAACTTTTCATACATAAACACAACTCAGAAACACGTTCTGTGTGTCTGTCTCCCCACAAGACACACATGGTTGTGTTTGGCTTTCCTCTGCTACTCCTTTCATCACTCCCTCTCCAAATTAAACGAGGAATTCTCCTCAAAGTATTCCACTCAGGGCAGTTCTGCATTTCCTTCTTATTTTCAGTGAGTGCATGCACTTACTGCAGCTCTTATTGAGGAGTAACATTTAAAGCCTTCCAGTTTCAGTGTGGTTTATCCCAATCTGGAGTAAAAGCCTGACCTTCCCGTTAGAGATAGCTCTGCTTTGAATGCAGGAAATATCCCAGAATGCTGCATTACCCTCTGGCACATTTATCTCTCCATGGGCACAATCAAAGCTCCAGCTATTGCTGCTCTACCATCTAGCCCAGCTCCTCCTAATGATAATATTTTTCTCATCTTAAAACAACTTGAACAAGCATGACTAAGTCCCTAGCAGGTCAGTTGGGAGTAATCAGGTTTCTGCCTTTGTCTTTCATGCCTGTAAGGCATCTCAGGGTCTCTGCGTCACACACTCAGGCTTTGGGGGAATTGCCATTAATGGCTGGGAACGTGTCTTGGCTTTTCTCTTAATCTCTTATCACAAGATTAGCTAATGTCTGTGAAGCTCAGGAGGATTGGGTAATGATAAGGGATCATCAGGAGAGATGGAAAGATAAGTATTGTTCTCTGAGAAGCCAATAAGGTTTCTTCTGCAATAACTCTCTCCTGCTCTCTGCAAGGCCCTTCTCACACAGGCCCCCACCCCAGAGGGCTCCCCTGAGTCCTCCCACCTGTGATGGGGCACAGAGGTGGGGTTGATGCCTGTGGAGATGGTGCTGGCTGTGAGTTTGAGCAGCCCACAGCCTCCTGCTCAGCCTGGGCAGCCTCTGGCTCCAGGCTCCCAAGTACCATGTGTGGCTGGAGATCATCTATTGTAAAATCAGTGACCTCCGTGGCAGGGAAGAACAATGCATCTGAAGGCTAATTTATTACTTTATTATACTATATTATATTAAAGAATACTACACTAAACTATACTCAAGAATACGGACAAGATACTTACTGAATGCTAAAGAGATAATAATGAAAACTTGTGACTCTTTCCAGAGTCCCAACACAGCTTGGCCCTAATTGGCCAATGAGTCAAAACAACTCACACCAGAGCCCAGTCAAGGACTCACCTCGGGTAAACAATCTCCAAACACATTCCACATGGCACAAACACAGGAGAAGCAAATGAGATAAGAATTGTTTTCCTTTTCTCTGAGGTCTCTCACTGCCTTTCAGCTTCCCAGGAGAAAAATCCTGGGCGAGGGAATCATGTTCAGAGAACGTGGATGCCACAATCATCCTCCTTGTGTGGGGCACCATCAGCCCCTCTGGCAGAGGTGGATTTTTCCTTTTCCCTGCTCTACAGAGGGCTGGAGGAGCAGAGCACACATCCTGCTGGGTGTCTGTGAGCAGTGGGGCACTGGCAGGCGATGGAGCAGTTTGAGACATTCCTTTCTGTCAGCTGCTCATAACCTGTCTCATCTGAGACAGTCACCCACAGTGCGTGCACATTCCCAGCTGTTCCAGTGGAAAATGAGTCTGATTCCTCTAATCTGCCTCTCCCCATGACTACAGCTCAGGGCTCCCTGGGGCAATTATTTCTTCAGAGCTGCTGCTTTGGAGAGCAATCGTTCATACCCCGCAAAGCAAGTGTCAGGTCTCCAGCAGAGCAGGAAGGGCAGAAGCAGCCATCCTAAAACAGCTGGTGGTTTGGAACTGAGGCATTGGAAATGGGTTCAAGGTTTCCTTCACATTTTAGTAGTAGCAACACAAGCTACAAAGGAGAGGGGTTGGAAAAGCACTGACACCCAAATCACAGCATCTTCAGGGTTAGATTTGGGCTGTTCCCTCTTCCAGAGTGGACCAGGGACTCCAGCACACAGGATATGAGGCCAGTCCTGCTGGTTCTCCTTCCTCCTGCTCTTCTTGCTGTTGTGGGCATGGTTACCTTGGATCCACTCTCTGGATTCACTCTGTCTGTGCTGCTGACTATCCAGTTCATTATCTGCTTGTAATTGTTTTGTCTTCTCTGATCTTTTGTTCACCTGTGATGAGTGTACAATCAGATTTGCTCTGCTCTGACATGAGTTACAGGCCTTTTGAACCCTGAGTGATTAAAGTTTCCTCCTTCTTCAAGTAAATTGGTTCCCATAGAGCTGTCCACTAGTGACTCCCTTCACTATCTGAATCACATCTTCCCAGCTGACAGATGGATTGCTCGAGGCTTTGTGGTCATTGTGCCAGCCTTAGAAGTTTGGGGGGTGATTGTGTTCCCAACCTGGTCAACTTGCTTTTGTTGTTTTCTGGCCTGTTTCTTTTTCCACTCTATATATCAGTGACTGATGTCCAGCCTTCAACCTGACCCTTCTCATCCTGCTGTGAGGGAATATTGCTGTTACCCATGAGCTGAGGTGCACTTTTGAGGGCCCTTCCTGGCTGATATTAGTGTGAGGAGCTGCCCCCAGCCTTCACTGTAGCTCACTGAGGAATGGATTCCTGAATAGGAGCTGAAACCTGCAAGGCACTGCACCATTGCACCTGATTGTTTTTATTTTTGTACATAAATGTACAGAGAGCAGTGCAACCCAAAGAGAATTTGAAGGATTATGCTTGAGGGACTGTGCTGAAAGGGGCTGGTGAGTACAGTTGAGGTGAGGCCAATGAACCCAGAGTTCCCCCTCTGCCCTCTGCAGCCTGGAAATCCCTGCCTGGTGCCCCCTGCAAGGGCTTGGTGTCATTTCAAATGTGCACAGCTCAACAAGGCTGGATTAAACTCAGCTTCATTATTTTCAGAGGCTTCTGCAGCCCTTGCCTGGCTAGCAGAAATGCTTGGGAATTTGGCCAGTAACTGTGCTAATTGGCTAGTATGTTGGGTATTTATTTGAATGTCAATTTGAATCAATTAAAAAAAAAATTCCTAGTATGAAACTGAATAATGAAGCTGTAGTAGAATCAGACATTTTTAGCAGAGAGAAACGCATTTTTATTACTTAAAACAAGCTTAAATTAACAACTGCAGATAATGATTCCCTGGAGCTAGATAAGGGGTTAAGGATCATTGCTCTCAGTGATGACAGGCTACTCACTAAATTTGGTGAGTTATGTTTCGAGTTGAGGTTTTATAGCTCAGATATATTGTCTCCAAGTGAGTGAGACTTGGTTGACTGGCAAGCCAAATGACTCACAAGTTGACCTGAAGAACAGCTTTCCCCCCTCAGCCTCCACTGGCTAAATGATGTTTGGAAACCACCAGCTATGTGACAAATTATAAGAGTCATATCATTTGAAGACGTGGAAAAGATGAGTTCTGGAGACAAAGGAGCTCGTGTCCCAGGTTTTTGGCAGAGGAGCTGAGTGCTGATGTCATTGGGAAGTGAGGAGAGTGACATCTATTTTGGGAAGACAGGTCTGGGATCATGCACCAAGAGCCACGATGGCAAGAACAGACTGAGGGTGTCCCTTGCAGCTCCTTGCTGATCCATCTCCTCCCCACGGGCACCCTGCCCTGGCATGGCTCTGTGTGTGGAGTGGGTTGTGGAGCTGCTCTGGCTGAACATCCACCCAGCAAAAAAAGAGTTTGTTTTCCTTCTCAGCTGATCCCTATCAAAGAAAGGTGATCCCTGTTGCAGGGAATGATTGGTATCTGACTCTATGATTCAGAATGCTGAATAATTGTTTTATTAAACTATATTATATTACATTAATACTATACTATATTAAAGAGATACTATACTAAAGAGATACTGAAAGAATACTAAAAAGAATACTAAAGAAAAACTCATAACTAAAGAAAAACTGTCTCAGTCGACACAGCTTGGTCTTAATTGGCCAGTCACTCAAAACAACCTTCACCAGTGTCCAATTAATAACTGACTTCAGGTAAACAATCTTCTTAACACATTCCACATGCTGAACAATAGGAGTAGAGAACAGAAATAAGAATTGTTTTCTCTTCTCTGAGGCTTCTCATTGCCTCTCCCAGAAAATCCTTAGGAAAAGTTGTGCTTTTCTTTTTTCTGTGAAGAGAAATGTGGCCACAGATCCCCTTTCCCAGCCCTTCTCTCAGCCTGTCCACACACCTGGATGGGTCAGCACAGTGCAGGATAAGGAGAGCACAGGGATGAAGAGGAGAGCCTGGATGCCATTGGTTGAATTTGCCACTGAAGCTCCATCAACCAAAGGCTCAGCTCAGTTCTCTCGTTGCCTGAATATCCATTAGAGGAAAGGGATGCTACCCACTGCTTTCCAGAGGGCTCAGTGTCAATGGATGAGACTGCACTTAGATCAGAAGTGGGATTTCAGTGCAGTTCTGCCTCAATAGCAGCTTTGTGAGACAAGATGAGAGTCAGTTTGTGATGAAAAGCTAAAAATATCAAACAACTCTGGCAAAATGAGGATGGCCAGTCACAGCAAACCTTCATGGAGACATTTGTCCCAGCACAGGGTGCCTGTGGCCAGCCCAGAACAGGTGCCAGAGTCCAGCTGCAGGGCACCAGGAAATCCTAGAATCATTTAGAATCAGTCACATTTTCATCCAAATGTCACAGAGGGAAAGTTTAGTTCATGTTTCTGGTATATTTAATGGTATGAGCTTAAAATAAACCTACTAAAGGCTCAGCTTCACCTTGGATTGCAGCTCTCCTGTAATCATTTGCATTGGTAAGAGTGGTGCAATTCACTCACATTTCATTTATGCCCACACCACGGCACAGGAAGCAGCAGGGGAATGTGGCCTCTTTTCCCACAAGAAACTCTGATGTTTCCAGCTCCAAGTGTAATTGGACACTGTTGCAGGGTTTTGTGAGTCCTGCTTGCCTCTCTTTAGAAGAACAAAAAAGTAATTCTTAACCCAAGAGAAACTAGCAGTGAAAACAGAGCAATTTGCACTGAAACTTCCATTTACAGAGGCAGTTAAAGCTGCCTGGTCTGCTGTGCACCTTGGTTGGGGTACCCCAAGCAGATCATGTGTGCACAGCCCAAAAAGGAGCTGGGGCTGGTGGAACACCCAGCCAGGGATTGCTGGTGGCTCCCATGTCCATGGGCTGCACTTTATTTGTTACTTGGCCTGGAAATATTTGTGAGGGGACCCTTTTCCCTGCTAGGATTTACTGGAGTCTGTCTCACTGTAAACATCCCCTGCTGATGCTGTTAGATAAAAACCAACCCGGGTAAATCCAGTGCAGACAAGGATATACCAGAGAAACACAGACTAAAGCCTGTCAGATTTATTTTTATTTATGTTGATTTCTACACACATAAAGCAGCTCTGCAAGACTTTGAAGGAGCCAGGGAGATTCATGTTGTATCCCCCCATACCCTCAGGAGCTGCATGCAAAGCTACACACTGGGTTTTGACAGCAAGGATTGAGCCCACAGCCTCAGGTTAAAGCTAAATTATTTGAGCAAGAGAAACAATCCACAGACTGTGAAAAACAGCTTAAAGCCACTCAGATCTGAAATACAGAGAGCTGGAGCCAGCTCTTACTGAAGCCAGTGGGTGTGGGTTTCTGCAGCAGTGGGTTTGGCTGCCAGGAGATGGCCAGTTGTGGCAGCAGCTCTCTAGCCACAGAGAGAAACACAACTTTCCTGGACATCATTCTGGGAAAAGTCTGTTAGAAGATCAGAAAAAAGAATAAAAAACAATTCTTAACTTACTACACCTAGTATTATGAACATGTAGAATGGGTTATAGAGATTTGTTTACCAAAGGGTGGTTTCTTAATTAACCAACAGTGATAGTGTTTAGATTGGAGGACCAATTAAGTCCACCTGTAGCAAGCTAAGATATAAAAGAGCAACGGGTTTCTTAATAACTATTATTAATCAACCTTCTGTAATACAGGGAGTCTATGTAACTTATTACCTGGCCAGGGACCTGTTACAACAACAAGCAGTTCCCACTTCTGAGGTCTGCAGGTACCCAGGAAAAAGGGGCTGTTCCACACACAAGTGCCAAAGACCCATCTGTGGTTGCATGTCTAAAGCAGAGCTCTCACTCCATCACATTTCAAGGAACAAGCTATCCTCATCCTCCTTCCCTCAGCACGTGGGACAGGGGCTGGCTGTTCCTACAACACCTACCCCCAATCTCATTTTCATGTGCACAAGTAATTCCCTTTCACTGAAAGGCTGCTGGAGTTGTTCCCTGTCCATCAGCCTGATAGTGGTGATTTATTGGTGAGATACAGAACTATTTCTGTCTTATCAACCTGGAACAAAGTGCTCAGGAGCTGCTGTTCCTCAGCCAGGTCCAAGAGGATTCGTGGCTGAGGGAGCCGTGGCCTCTCCTGGCAATCTGGGGAACTTTGCTGTCCCCATGGGATTCATCTGTAGCTCATGCTGTTTTTTCCAGACCTAGGACTGCCAATATTTCACCTGTTGGGGCAAGAATAAAGACTGTCTTTCTCAGCAAATATAACCCTGCCTTATCTACAGTGCCTCTGACTCAAAATCTCCCCCTTTTAATTTCTGCTTCCTTCTCTTCAGTCATCCAGAAGAGCACCAGTGGATCCTGGATTCTCTGCAGCCACCTGGTGAAGCTGAGCTGTCAGTTCTGGATGCTCTGGAGTTCCAGAGGCCCCTGTGACCAGGAGGAGGATGTTGGGTGAGCAGGCAGAGCTCCAGGGTAAGTGCTGGCAGCACGAGCACAATGTCTCTCCTCTCTGGCTGGCACCCACATTGCCTCTCCCTCTAATCCCATGGCTAATGCTTCCTTAATTTGCTCATGGGTAAAGTCCTTGACACCTCTCCACTGAATTATGGTTTAATTGTGTGAGCTCCCCTGATAATGCCATTCACTGACATAAGGCTTAGTGTAAAATGTTGATTTCTTGGTTGCCTGTAATTGTGGTGGTGATGCTCATAGCCATGGGACAGTGACTGTGACTGTCACCTATAAAAGGTGACACTCCACACTTCAAATGCTGAGTGAACAGAAACAGGCAATGCTCCTGTCAGTGACGAAGGTGGGGAAATGGAGGCAGAGGACACCTAAAGTTGATTCTCTGTTAGCAGAGTGGAGGAGAAAAGGGAAACATGGGGTTTTCTCCTCAAAAAATCCCTGGGACTTTTAAATTTTTTTCCAAAGAAATGATTGCTTTATTTTCTTTGCAAAAATTCCCAGGAATGGACAAGTTTTTAATTTCAGGAACATTTGACTTTAGAATCTTTCTGAAAGCCCCAAACAAAAGTTGAATGGTCTGGACAGAATTTTTCAACACTTAGAAATGAATGACTAATGCTAAACATTATAGTCACTGCTTGGGAAGAGAGATGAAGTTCCTGGATCCCCACAGCATCCCCATCCCTGGAAGTGCTCAAGGCCAGGCTGGATGTGGCTCTGAGCAATCTGGTCTACTGGAAGGTGTCCCTGCCCATGGCAAGGGGTGGCACAAGATGATGTTTAAATTCCCTTCCAACCCAGGCCAGCCCATGATTCTGTGGAGTGTCCTGTGTCCCACACTGTGTGTCTCAGATTGCAAGATAAGTGTGTGTTCTATTCCCATCTGTCAGAGCTGGGGCAGTTCTCTTCTGTTCATTGGGCAGTTTTTTCTTTGTCTCTTCCACAACCCATCCTCCCTCCAGGAGATCTCTTCTGCCCATGGGCCATTAATTATTAATTATCTTCTGTCCATGGCCAGTGAGTGTCCCTGCATGGCTGATAAAAGTCCATCATCCCATGGGGAGAGGCTCTGCCCAGGGGAGGAGCCAAGCATTCCTACCTGGATACAAGCTGAGATTTTGAGACACCAGAGCAGCCTTTTCCCCCTGCATTCCCAGAGGAGCAGCTTTCTGCTCCCCAGCATTCCCAGAGGAAGCCCAGGCCCATCTCCAGCAACCCTGGAGCTTCAGAGGAAAACTCCCCCCTTCTCCAGGATCCCTGCTCCACCAGAGCCACCCCTGGCACTGCAGGAGGAGCAGCCACCATGGAATGGGACTGTGCCACACCCTGACCCACAGGGGGTCAGCTCCTCTTCTCACTCTGGCAGTGCTGTTTTGTGTTACTGCATTGTTTATTTTTTTTAATTTATTCATTTTCTTCCCTAGTAAAGAACTGTTATTCCTGCTCCTGTATCTTTGCCTGAGAGCCCCTTAATTTCAAAATTATAACAATTTGGAGGGAGGGGGTTTCCATTTACCATTTCAGGGGAGGCTTCTGCCTTCCTTAGCAGACACCTGTCTTTCCAAACAAAGACACTGTGGCAGCAGGATTAGAAATCCTGGGGCTGAAGGGAGCATCACTCTTGGGACACTTCGGGGAGGTGCCACTGAGGATGTTTTGGGGTAAAGATCTGTAGCAAAGACCCTTGTTCTGGGTGTTTTTCTGTGTGTCTGGGACTGCACTGGTGCTGCCATGGCTGACACTGATGGAGAGGATGTGTTTCTCCATTAGAACTTCACTGACAGCCAAGGGATTTCCACTTTGCTGGCAGTTCCAGGTCCCCTGTGGTTAAGTGAGGACTTTGGAGGTTAAAGTCTGTCAGGTCTGGATCAAGGTCAGGGGACCTGCTTTTGATTCTAAAGATTTTAATTAACTTTGTACCACATAGAACCCGGGCATGCTTGAAAAGAAATATAGATAAATTTTACATTCAAATATTTGAATAGTGTCTATATATTATGGCGGAGGTAAAAAGCCCTGTTCAGGCAGGCTGCAGGAAGAGAAGAGATTTGCATAGTAGAATAATTGGTTTTGCAAATAAATCTGGTTCTTGAAATTTGTAGATTAGCAATAATATGTCTCCAGATGAGAAGGAAAGGTCATGGATGAATAAAGCAACAATTAAACTTTCAGGAGATTATTAAACTAAACACAAACCTGGCTAAATGCGTATGAGAGAATGTCAATAAAGGACAGGAGTGGCCTGTCAGGACTTGTGAGCCTCCAGGATATTAATGTTACTTGGAGATCTTTTCTTCCCATGCAGCTGCTCTTCTTGAAGTAACAGCCTTTGCAGATTCCTCCCTAATCTGGACAATCCATTAAATAACCCAGTTAATTTAAGCCATTCAAATCCAATAAGGCTGGTGTGTAATGCTATAAAAGTCTAAACAAAATCCTTGGAGAATTACCACGTTAACTGCTGCCCTGCAGGCTCCATCCATGCCTGGTGCTGGAGAGAAGGTGCCTCACAGGGAGACAAGGAGGTCTCAGCACAGGGTAGGGAATACTGAAGTTGTAAAAGGTGGGGTTTGTTCTGAGTCTGAAAGAAAAAAGAACAAAACTAAAAAGCAGTACTTTCCAAATGGACCGTGAAATAGATCTTTTATGACAAGGGGAATGAAGGATGGTGGAAATTCTCATTTAAAGTAGTGTCCAGACCACCCCCTCAACTTTTGTTTGAGGCTTTCAGAAAGATCCTAAAATCAAATGTTCCCGAAATTAAAAACCTGTCCTTTCATGGGGACATTTTTGCAAAGAAAATAAAGAAATTATTTCTTTGGAAAAACAATTTAAAAGTCACAGTTTTTGGGTTTGTTTTTTTTTTTTGAGGAAAATGTTCCATGTTCTCCTTTTCTCCTGCACCTCTGCTAAGAGAGAGCATGGGAGGCACAGGACTGACCACGCTCCAGACACCATCCAGTCCTCTGAGCTTCCTCCCACAGCTGCAGCTGGAAAAAATCAGATGCAGGAGGTGGTGAAGGCCATCCCCACCTTCTCCTACCTTGGATCTTCCCAGAGATCAAATCCCTGGTGCTCGGCACTGTGTGAGCAGGAGAACCACACACGTTCTCCAGCCCAGTGCACCAGAGATGGAACCTTCAGCAGGGTGGGACTCCTGGGTTCTGCCTGTCCTCACCCACCCTTCCCCTGTTCCCAGGGGAAAGAGGGCAGTGGGAGCAGAGGAAAGGAAAGCTTTCAATGGTTTTTAATTCCCTCTCTCTCCCAGATCTCAGGAGAGGGACAGGAGTTGAAGACGAGGTGGAGAAATAAGGGGGGGATCCCAGTGGATTTTACTGGACCAAGACTCAGCCCTAACCAAGGTTTCCCAAGCCTGGTGCCCTTGGGGTTGGAAAACCTCCTCTTCTAAGTATATTTTGCCTCTAAATGTCAGGTCTGGATGACCCCACTCTGTAAATGGCTGCCTGTGGCCTGGTTTCTGAGCAGCTTCTCTCCCTCCCTTCCCTTGCACACAGACAGACACTGTAGGTGACCAAAAAAACAATACACACAGGGAGCCCTTCTCCTAGGAACTGAGCCCAGACATGAAACTACCCTGCCAAGACAAAACACACCACCACACACCTCATTTTCCCCTTGGGGATGATGGAGGAGTTGCCTGTGACAGATGTGAGTCATATTGCTGGGTGCAGGTCTGGGAGATGCTCAGAAATTCACTTGAGGAGGGCAAGAAAAGGATCAGCTGGAGCAATAACTCTCTGTGATGCAGTGCTCCTCTTTGTGAGCTCCGAGGGTGCTTTACAAAGGAAGACAGTGTCAGGATCCTTGTTTTAAGAGGGGCATAAATTCTGCAAGGCCACACAGCCTCCAGTGCCAGAGCAAAGGGGAGAGCCAGGGGTGCCCAGCCTTGCACTGTGCCCAGGGCCATGCTGCCCCAGTCACCTTCTGACCTCATTGCCTGAGCAAAACACTGCAAACCCACAGGTCCAGCCTGTAAAATCCAGGATTTCTTTTCTTTAATTATGCTCTGTGCAGATCAGGGGGGAATACCTGCCCTGCTCCTCAGGACAGGAGCATGGCCACGTACAGGCTTGTTCAGGGCATTCAGCTCCTTAAAAGGATTCATTTGTATGTAAAATTATATTAACCTTTATTAGCTGTCTCCACAGACCCTCCCAGCACAGACAGACCTAAACCTTGAAGTGCCATTAATCTTTGGTGTGCTGCTGACCTTCAGCAGAGGATTTCTGTTGTTCCCTTTGCCCAGGAGCCCTGGCAGCACCTGCAGCAGCTGGTGCTGATTTTCCTGGAGTGGGGAGGAAAACAGGGGCTTCAGGGCACCTTCAGTGCACTGACAGCTGAACACTGAGCTGCTTTTCCCTGTGCAGGAGATAATCAAGTCATGGCACAGTGGGGAGGGCCAGGAAAATTCCTGCTGCAGTTCCTGACAGGACAGAGCTGCCAGACAGAGCCAAGGCATTGCTGCTGTTTCTGCAGTGCCTGGCACAGGAGCTGCTTCTGCCCATGGGTCAGGGGCACCCCAGGCAGCCAAAGGTGATGATAAAATGAGGCTGAGAGCCACTAGAAACTCAGTAATAGTTCTACTGCAGATTTGTGATCTGAGGCTCAGGTGCAATAAAAGTCAATCCAAATTTATGTGTGTCAGTAAAGGGGTACATTCATGTTAGGAGGCACTTTGAGGGTCTTTGAAGGAGACACTTGCAAAATCTGTGTTTCTCTCAAGGTTAAAGGTGCCTTTTTGGGACTGGGGAGCCACAATCACCTCACCTGGGGAGCAGTTTTCCCTGGCAGCTCTGGGTGCTGGGAAAGAGGCAACCTAGGAGGGAAACCCAAAGCAGAAGTTGAAGCATCCTGTCCACCTGAGGCTCAGGGAAAGGCTGCTGCAAGGATTTCTCTGGCTCAGCCCCTTCTGGGGTGGTGTGCAGTAAGGTTTGAGATGACATTTCAGATATTCCCTTCATTACAGTGTCTGCCAATCCTGATCAAATATGGATTTTTGCCATTTCTCTTGGGATGTAGCCTTTTTGAGACCTCTGCCTCTGTCAGATTAGAGCTGAATTGGCCAGTGAGTTCAAAATTATGGGGGATAAGGCAAAAGGGAAAGGATATAAATGCACACATGAGTGTGCACACACACTGATCACTTAAACTTGCTCTGATAGGAGACCAGGCTGAAATTAAATCTATTTGGCAATTTGTTGGCTCTCTTGAGAGCAGGTGACGAGTTGGAAGCTCACTGTTTCAGTGTTGTAAAAAAACAGCCCCTTCGTGGCAGGGAAGAATGATGTGTGACTTCATGTGATCAGAAAGCTGTTTTATTATTTTATGATACTATATTATGTTAAAGAAAACTATACTAAACTATACTAAAGAATAGAGAGGGAATACTTACAGAAGGTTAGAAAGATAATAATGAAAACTTGTGACTCTTTCCAGAGTCCTGAGACAATTCTTGTGACCATTGGTCAGTGACTGAAAACAACTCACACCAGAGCCCAGTGAGGCTCAGCAATTCAGGTAAACAATTCCTAACCCATTCCACATGAGCAAAACACAGGAGAAGCCAATGAGATAAGGATTTTTCCCATCTCTGGGCCTCTCTCTGCCTTTTCAGCTTCCCAGGATAAAAATCCTGAGCGAAGGAATCGTGTTCAGTGAAATGTGAGGAGCACGTTTTAGGAAGGAGCAGAGTTGTATTGTTGCTGCTCATGTCAAACCACATCACATCCCCCCCTTCTCGTGCTGGCATGAGGACAGTAGGGGACACTCTGGGGCTGTCTGCAGCCATGTCCTGCTCCTGCTCCCTGCCCTCCCTGCTCCTGTCTCTGTGGTCTCAGGGCTCCTGCGTCACATGGAACCTTTGCAGATGCCAGAGCTGTGGCCCTGTTTGCAGAGAGGAACATGCTGTCTGCCTGAATTAATTCTCCCCTGTGCTCAGGCAGGATTGATCTTTATAGGAGGTACCACGGGAAGCAGAAATAGATGCTGGAGTCTCTTGCCATTTGCACCTGAGGAAAGCACAAGGCACACTCAGAAATCAGCAGTGCTACATCAGGCTGACACTGCCATGGAACTGCCTCTGTTAAAGGCACTTCTGAAGGAGATGCTGCAGTCTTTCAGCAGAGAGAGGCTGCAGGGGACTAAGGGGGAAAGGTCCCCCTAATAACTTCCCTACTTCCTGAGTGGATGCAGGGACAGAAATCTCCATCCTGCCTGAAGAGTTCCTGGAGGAGCAACCCTGAGAATCAAAAATGGCCTTTGCTACTCTTTTTATAAACTACAGCAGAGCTGCATCCCTTCAGCTCCACTACCACCTGCCCCTTTCTGCCAGGCTTCAGAGGTTGAAGAGAAAAGAGATTTTACTTTCCATCCCTCAGTCTTTGGGTGAGAGCCACCAGAAAGCAAACGAGGCAGAGCTGGTGACACAGAAGTTGTCAACACTTGCCTGGTGAGCACGTTGAAGGTCAGGTGTGAAGCAGGATTTGGGGGTGAAGGTGTTTCATTCTTAGTCCCTGAAGAGCAGCTGAGGTCACAGGGGAGGGAGGGATTGTCCCAATCTGCTCTGCCCTGGGGCAGCCTCACCTCCAGTGCTGGGGGCACTTGGGGCACCACAGGATCAGAGGGATCCAAAGCTGTTGGAGAGTGTCCAAAGGAGGGACAGGGAGCTGGGGAAGGCTCTGAGGAGCAGCTGAGGGCACTTGGCTGGTTCAGCTGGAGCACAGGAGACTGAGGGGAGGCTCCTCGGGGGCTGCAGCTCCTCCCGAGCAGAGGCAGAGGGGCAGGGGCTGAGCTCTGCTCTGGGACAGGGACAGGAGCCCAGGAAGGGCTGGAGCTGTGCCAGGCCTTGGCATGGAGCTCAGGGAAAGGTTCTTCCCCCCGAGGGTGCTGGGCACTGCCCAGGCTCCCCAGGGAATGGTCCCAAGGCTGCCAGAGCTCCAGGAGCTCTCAGGGATGCTCAGGGTGGGGTTCTTGGGGTGTCTGGGCAGGGCCAGGGGCTGCACTGATGATCCCTGAGGGTCCCTCCCAGCTCAGGGTATTCCATTAGGGTTAATTCCATGATTCTGTGACTCACACACAGCCCCAAAAATCAGAGGCTGCTTTTAGAAACGTTCACATGTCAATGGGGGCCTCTTGCTGTATGTCACTTTTGCATCAGCTGGGAAACCATAAGGAGGTTTTCATAACCATCATTAGGAATTTGCTTTAGGAAAAATATACTGAGAGTCAGTGTGGCTTGTTAGATAGCCAGACTGTGAGACAGCTGGGCTGAGGGCAGCATGGAAATTGCTCTTCTGGCTAAGGACTGCAGCTGAGTGAGAAATCTCTCATTTGTTTCGTGGCTTTAACTGGAGGAAACTGGAGAGTGATGGGTATGGGGGGAGAGCCACCTGAAACAAAGTTTTTTCCATTATCCCTTGCCCAAGTAGAAGTAATTTGCCTCAAAGAATTGTGTTTGTTCCCCATCAAAACAAAAGATTCTGTTGCTTTCTTGGATGCATTTACCATGTTATTGTAGTTCCAAACAAAATGCCCTTTTTTCAAAGCAAAGTATTGAGAAGGTTTTGTTCTGGTTCCTTCAAAAAAGGAATTTTCCCACACTGCCATTTTGACCTAAGTGCATGAACAGTTCTTGCTGACCTGCAACCCAAAGGGCTTTTTTTTTTTTCAGTAAGTGGGGAAAAAACCCCAGGAAGTCTCTGAGGGATTAAAGGTTTGGCCAAGACTGAATAATTATTCCATCAAAACATTGGGTGGGAGATGCTGTGACAGACCCTCCCATTTCTTTGGCTGAGGGCCTCCCCTTTTGTGTTTTGTTTTCTTGTTTGTACCTGGGTGTGGAAGCAGTGGCAGACACTGCAAGGTCAGGGTGTTTCATCCAGTCAAGGAGCAAATTCACCATGTCCCCACCATCCCTCCCCCTGCCCTGGATGTGGCACTCCCTGGGGCTCTCTGGAAATCCCAGGAGGTCAGATGCCCTTGTCTGAGGTGGAGGGTGCCATCAAAGAGATGCTTTTGGGCTGGTTTCGGTGAATTTGAAAAATTTGAAACTTTGATTTCCTTGCCATGGCAGGTGGGAATCCATCAGTGCTCATTGCTGGGCTCCTCCTTACCTTTCTGTGTCGCCCTGATTTTCTCAAGTTTTACTAAGCCTTCTGATGTTTGCATTCTTTGCACAAACTTTCTCATGCACTTTAGGTAAATAACTTATTGTTTTGCATTCCTTTATGGAGGACGAACAACCTGACAGACAGTTAGGTTGCCCAGTGACATTGAGGAGGTGGCACTGTAACCCTCCAATGACACTGGGATTTTAGAAAGATATAAATATGGAGTCAGATGTTTTAATAAAAAAGTTTTTTCAGTTTGCTACCACCAGAGCTGCTCCGTGTCGTTTTTGTGTCGCCTCCCGGGACGGGGGTGACAATTGGTGACCCCGAGTGGAACAATTCTGCTTCTTTTTTTTTCTTTTTCAAACCCAGTCAAAGCCCAGTGTGTGACCCCAGGGGCTCTGCCTGGGTGTTGGTGGCAGCAGAAGGGTTGGAGCACACCTTGTTTCTACTTGAGCTAGCAGAGTGCTAGAGAGAGACAAGCCTTTGAAAAGCATCAAACCTTCCAAGGGAGCACTCAACAGGAATCACTGCTGCTGCTGGAGGTGCTGCATTCCCCACTGCACACCAGCAGGGAACATGTGGGCAAGCCCAGGGGCCCAGTGACTGCACCACCAAGGAGAGCTCCAAGTCAAGGATCATCATCTAATCAGTCCACGCAACGCTTAGCAGGGTTATTTTTATCTCGAGCCCTTCAGAACATACATAATCATTCCACCTTAAGTCTTTCAAAACTTGGTCTCTATGGAAACCCTGATATAAACCACTGCTCGTTTCCTTTCAGAAGGTCTGAGCTGTGCTGCAGCCTCCCCGTGTGTGTGGCCACACATCCCTGTGCACGAGCCCACCCCACGCTGATCTGCATCCTTTCCCACTGCTCCTCCTCCCCACCCTCCAGATAACAGTGCTCGGGGTTTATTTCTTCCAAGCACTGCATATTTAGATCTGCAAAGCCCCAAGGAATCTTTGTTTCCAAAGCAGAGGGAGGTGGGAGTGAGAGGGAAGGTGGAAATCTTCGTGACGCTCGAGTTGATGTTCAGCTCGCTCTGGTGGGATTTGGGCAGAAACCTGTAGGATGCTCTCGTGGCTCCCTGAGCCATCTAAACGGAGTTTAAGGTGTGGAAAAGGCACTTTTCTAATAACCCTCTCATATTCATGAGCAGTTGTTTCTCTGTATTTCTCTTGTGAACACCAGAGGGCCACGTTTGGTGGAGAAAAGAGGCTGCCAGCAGCTTTGGGAAGGGAAGAGAGGGAAACTGGCTGGAAGAAACATTGAGTTTAAGTGCTTGTGGCTCTGAGATGGTCGGGCTGGGGGAGGATGCAGTGCCTGACTGATGATTAGGCACAACAGCATCAGTCCCTGCTTCCCTTGTGCTGTTCTGCCCCTCTGCCAGTCCCACCACTGGGACAGGTGAACACATTTTGGGTTTTACAAACCTGTCCTCACAGCACTCAGGGCTGTCATTTCCTTTCTCTGCAGTGGGAAACTGAAGCATAGGCAGGTTGCTGTTTTGATCCACTACAGGACAAAAAAAAATAGCCTTAGAATATTGTTTTCAAGCAGCTTGTGAATAGTGACCCACAACAGCACAGAGTTTTCTCAGGTCTCATGAGTGTGCCATTGGGAGATTTTCCTCTCTGTTCCAGGAAGATCTCTGCTTTTGTAGGTGCCTGGGGACAGCTGTGAGGGGTCAGGGATGTGGCTGGCACATCCAGGGGGGTTGAGCAGGCTGGGAAGGTGGCAGACAGGCTCTGCAAGCAGGGCCAGCTGCAGCCACCCTGCAGGCAGCAGCTGTGCAGCCACTGCTGCACCCTGTGAGGAACTACAGAGCAGGGACAGAACAGGGACAGAGTAGGGACAGAGTAGGGACAGAACAGGGACAGAACAGGGACAGAGCAGGGACAGAGCAGGGACACAGCAGGGACAGAACAGGGACAGAACAGGGACACAGCAGGGAGCACCAGGGAGCACAAGGGACACACCAGAGACACACCAGGGATACACCAGGGACACACCAGAGACACATCAGGAGCACCAGGGACACACCAGGAGCACCAGGGAGCACACCAGGAGCACCAGGGAGCACCAGGGAGCACCAGACACACACCAGGGACACACCAGGGAGCACCAGCCCTACGTGGCCCCATCACCCTGTCCCCTTGTTAAATCTGCTCTCTGGGAAGGAGGCTGCTGAATACAACAGTGACTTCTGTGGGCTGCTGGGTTTGCTGAATCTGCTGCCCTGTGCCTTGTGGAGGCACAGAGGAGGCACAGAGAGCCCTCTGCTTCCCTGTACATGCTGGTAGGAGAGGGTACCACAGGGTAGCAGAGCTTCACCCCATACCTACTCAGCTCTTGTGTTACTGCAGGACATCTCTGCCTGCACCATGGGGTGCTGCTGGGCAGGAGTGAGGCTGAGAGCTGGAGAAAACCCTCTGAGAAGAAACCAGAACTGAATCCTTTCAGCAGTGGTGGCAGAGCTCTCCAAGGACAGCTGTCCTTTTCCTAAGAACTCCTCTTCTAAGCCTTCAGCTAACTCCCTGCTTCTCCCCTGTCCTTCCACCCTTCCAGGCCTGCAGGACATCAGGGAGATCTGGCTCCCTCACCATCCTCCCTGTTGCAGTCTCCTCTTTGGGAAAGTTTCAGAGCTTCTCCAGCAATTTGAGCTCTGCTAATGTGTTACTCTTTGAGCCAGGTCTTATGAGCTCTACCTGGAACCCATCACACCTGAGATAGCCCAGCTACCTCAAATGGTATAAAATCAGCAGGATGGGTAATGTTGGAAACAGAAAAAATTTAATAAAAGGCAAAATAACAAAGCTCTTACAGAGAAAAACTGGCAAGAGGTTCTTGTTCCTGCTAAAACACCCCACAAAAGTGATTATTTCATTTGTTCTCTTCATTTTCTAGTGAATTACCCAGGTGGGACCTCTTGGCCTCTGTCCAATCAGACAGCCCCAGTCTGAGGTGAAGTCCCCAAGGTCCTATGAGGTGACTTTGTACCAAATTGGGAGAGAAATTTCAGGGCTTTTTGTCTTTTTAAGCAGACAAAGAATAATTTGGTGACTCCGCCAACAGGGGCCACATTCCTACAGTCTGCCCTCATTTCAGTGTCCCATTTGGTGACAAGTCCATAAGGACCTGCCTGCCACCACCCCCAGAAGGTTGGCAGGGGGGAGCATGGCCCATCCTGCAGGCAGAGGAGGCTGCTTTGCATGCTCAGTGGAAAAGGCAATTTCATTAGTCTGCAGCCCTGGCTGGGAACCAGAGCTGGCACCAGAAATTGTTTTTATGAATAACACCCTGGCAAAACAGAGCTGGTAGCAGCTTGGGTGGGATTTATATTTAATCTGTCCCCTCTCATTCTTGGATTGGCAAGCTGGCAGGTGCAGAGTGGTCACCTGTGGCTGGCTGTGGGTCACACCAGGGTGCCTGGCACACAACCAGGCTGTGCTCCCATGCTCTGCACACCCAAAGAGTCACAGCTGGCACAGAGACAGGGCTCAGGGTCTCTGCAGCACATTCCATGGGGACTGCTGCCACGCCACACACTCAGAACCACTGAGTCATTGAGGTGGAAAAGACCTCCAAGATTGTCAAGTCCAAGCTTTGACCCAACCTCATCATGTCCTCCAATGATATCATGAAGTGCTACAGGTACTCCTTCCTTCAGCAAAAGTACCTTGCTGACCAGGGTGTAGTGAGAAAGCCTAGAAAATGAGAGGTTTTTAAGAAAAGGGTAAAACCAGATCACCTTCAAATTGCCCTCACTGGGCTGGTACCTGTTTGCTCTCTGCAGAGCCCTACAGAGCTTGCAGCCCTTTGAGGGTGGGCAGTGCTTGGTCTTCCACACAATCAACCAGAAACTGGAATAGCAACACCAAAGACTTCATAGAGACATTCAACATCTCAGCATAAACTCTCAGTGTGAAGAAATCCAGTTTTGTGCCTGTCTCAGGGGTATCTAGGCAGCATCCAGAAACCACTGCTTGCAGTTTTCTGTTGTGAGCACAAATGCTGCTGCACAGAAGCACAGCAGAGGTTAAACTCCAGAGCTTGAGCATAAAGCCCCTTCCTTGGCTTCTGCTGCTGCAGCAGGCTCAGTTTCTCAGGCTGAGTGAGCTTTTCCAAGCTGCCAGAGTTATTTAGGAGCTCACAGGTAAGTTCATCGAGTGCAGCAAGTTGTGCACCCTCTCCTTTGTGCAGTTGTGCTGCAAGGCAAGGGGAGTTAGCTGAGGTTTAAACCAGGGGCAGCTCCCAAGCTGACAGATCAAGGCTAAGACACTTTTCTGGCCTGGAAAAGGGGGCACCCAGCATGACCCTTTGCTCTGGCTCCATAAACATAACCTAATCCCACAAAAGCCCTGAGAACCCCAGTAGGATTTTCCGTGCTGGTCTCCAGTGGGATGAATGCTCTCACTGAATCTGGCTGGAAGGTTTTTCTTCCAAGAACCTTATTCCAAGTGAGAAGAATGCCAAGGCAAGATTTCTTAATTTGATCTTTAATTAGAAGGGGGAGAAATTAAGGCAAGAAATGGGGAAAACTCTGGCAAAGCAGAAGAGAAATCTCAGTGATAGGCAGTGGGGCTGCCCCACAACCCAGGGGGTTCTGCCCAGCCCTAGCTGAGGCTGTTCTGTCCCATGAGTTTATGGAGCAGAGCCTTTCCCTGTTTACAGAGAGGAAGCACTTTCCAAGGTGACTCACTCACCTTGAGCTGGAGGCAGCTCTCCTCATTGCTGTGCTGGAGAAATGTGTAAAGACCAGTGGCCTTCCCTTAACTGTTGAGATGATATCACTCGCCAGAAACAGCATCCAATTTCCTGAGCCTTTGTTTGAGCAACAAACAAATAAGATATGAGCACTGGAGCTACAGGCACATCTTCTTCATAAATATCCAGAGGCACGAGGCTCTGGCATTAAACACCCAACTCTAAATAATTCCTCGAGCCAGAGTTGTTACCCACTACCTTGAATACAGCCCCGCTCCATCAGCAGGTTACAATAATAACAAATAAAACACGGAATTATGGCTGTGCAATACTTGAAAATGAGCCTGTCACTTTGTGTCTGGGCTGGAAATCAATCACCAAGTCTTGGAATCAGCTTCTGCTATTAAGGGCTGGAAGCAGGAAAGATTAAAGACATGTCCATGGAAGTCTCTTTCCTCAGGTATGCTGATCTTCCACAATTCTGGATGGAATTTTTTTCTTTCCTTTGCTGTGATTTCTCTCATTGTCTGGGTGGTTTCCTTTGGGGCTGTTATTATTAACCAGTACAAGTTTAAAGGATCTGTCTCATAGATGGGCAGGGAAGAGGGAGATTAAATTGAATTTATAGGTAGGGTAACAGGCACGTGCAAGACTCCTGCTCTCTTTCCCAGCAGCAAAATGGAGGAGCTGGTGGAAATCCAAAAAGTTTGCAGCATCCTTTCTACTGACTGCAATCCCACTGCCTGCACCTCTTCTGTGGAATCCTCTTGGGCTTCAGAGCCAGTTCTATCAAAAGGTTTCTGGAGGACAGGAAGAAGTCAGAGCAGTGCTGTGTTGAGGGCACCACAGGAGACCTTGGATTTCTGCAGCAATGTCCATGCATCCCTGTGAATGGCATTTTGTTTTCTGCCATGGGAAACAAGGCCCAGGGAAGGAGAAATATCTTTGTGCAGGAATTTGCAGGGATCCAACACCTCTTGGCAACTGTTCTTCAAGGCTCCAATTGGCACTGCCTCCTCCTACTTTCTTCTTCTGATTATTCTGATTATAAAAGAGGCTTTTTCCCTCCACTCCCACCCCTGGTGACTGGAGCAGGGGAATGGGGTGTTCTGAAGTGGGCAGGAGCCTGACCAGCTCCAGGGGAAGGGGATTCCATCTCCCTGGGTGACAGTAATTGCCACTCCCTGTGCCAAGCAGCACCTGCTGGAAGCACAGGCAGGGCTCTGCACCACTCAACAGATTCCTCTGTTTAAATATCTTTTAAACTTACAAAACGAGGTGCTTTTTGCCTTTACTCTTCCCTCCCTCTGCTTCCCCATTGAGTGCTTTGAAAGTGCTTTGTTTTAACTAAACAGCATTTTACATTTCCTGCAGAACCATCGTGTTCAGAGCGTTTGTTTTCCCTCTGCCGTGACAGGCTCTGACATTATTTTGATGAGAAGATTCTTCAGCATTTTGAAATGCTGCTCAGTCTTCCCTTGCTTGGGGTTGCTTTTAAACTCTCTGAGTTTCAGCAACCCTGCAGCAGCTCCTGAGGGAATCTGCTGAAATTTGGGGAGCTCCAGTGACCAATTCCCTTCTCCTCTTCACTCAGCAGTCTGCAAAGGGCCTACAAGATTTTGTCCACCCAGGGAAATTCCCTCATGTGCTTGTGCTGGATGGATTATTCTGCTGTAGATATGTGGGATTAGTGGCCTGTAGAGCTGAATTTTGATTGGAATAGTAAATCCTTGCCATACAGGCAAATCCTCATGGAGAAACACTTCCTGACCACAGAAGATAGGAAGAAAGCTGCTTTGCCAAATCCAAGGAAAACCTTCCCTGTCTTGGCAAAAGGCCACAATATAAATGATTCCTTCCTTGCAGGGGCAAAGGTGTGTGGGGGCAAGGTGTGGGTGGGTGTGAGGAGGGGAAGAAGGTCATGTTTTCTCAGGTCTGATCAACATGAGGTTCCCAGCAAAGTTGGCATGAGGGTTTCTGTGCAGGGACTGGTTTTGGAGCAGGTTTCAGCCTGATTGCAGCCTGATCTCAAAGTCAGGTGCCCGATTCTGTAACATTTCCTCTGCAGCAGTTTCCCCCAGTAGCTGGGGTTGTCTGGCAGAACTGGGGGAGTGGGGATGACTCCAGGCCACATCTTTGAACTGCTGATTCCTGAGGCTCAGGGCTTCTGCTCCTTTGTGCCAACACCTGGCTTGTGTCACTCTGTTGGCCACTACACAAAGATGCAGTTGCCCATCAGGGTCTTGAAACCCATCCCAGTGGACCCCATTGTGGTAATCACAAATCCTCTGAACAGAGAGAGACAGAGCTCTCCCAGGATTTCCTGGGAAGCTGTGAGAAAGCTCAGAGAAAGAATTAAAACAATTCTTATCTCAATCTCTGCACCTGGCAGGCAATCTCTGTCAAAGATGGTTACAAGAAGGAGTTGCCCCTTCTTGACCAACAGGTGAGAGAAGATTCCTAAAGGAATTCCTGATTCCTGTCAGGGCTTAGGTCCACCATGGTTTCTATAAGAACTGTGGATTTCTAATAATAAAGTGCTTTTCATGCCTTCTGCTGATGGAGTCTCTGTGTCACCTCTGTCTGTCCCTGAGACCCCTTCGGTGACACCCCATAATCAATACAAACCCCGTGGGGGTAATCAATACAAGCCATGGGTTTTTCAGCTTCATCAAGCTGTTTGCTGTCCTAAAGACCTTCTGGGAATGCAGGAAGGGTGTCCTGCCAGCACCTGCCCTGCCCTGAGCTTTGGGAAGGTGAGCGTCCTCCCAGTGTTGCCCTGTTGCCATGGATTCAATTCCCTTTGCTTTCATTGATATCAGGAATTTAATTCTCTCTTCTTGTGGGGTGGGCAAAAAAAATAGGGGAGGAAGAAAGGGAAGACAAGGAAGGTGCTTAAAAATCAGTAGCTGTATTTTGTGCTTGAAATTGGAAGCTTTTCAAAGCCTTCCAAAGGAGCTTAGAGGGGTCCGCAGGTAGGACATGCTTTTAAATTTCCTGGCATCTCTTAATCATTAGCTGCATCCAAGGGGAATTAAAGAATGTCAATCAACATAAGTTATTCTTCAAGGGAGCATCAGCAGGGTGGGCAGTTTTTATTGTAACTTAAGCAGGAAATTGAAATATCAGCATTGGGCTGTGAAATACGCCATTGCAGAGAACTCTTCTTCATAATGCAGGAGGAGGGATGGAGAGGAGATTACACACTATTAGTCCCACTAGAATTTTGCTCTTAATCTGCCTTAAATTGAAAAAATTGTTTGGAAGTGTTAGCAGCTGTCTAGTGCCATAAAATGGAGGCGTATCACAGGCATGTGGCACCCAAAGTTTGAGACCTGAGGGGTCTCAGCAGGGCACAGCTGAGTGAGGTTCACATTCCCAGCTGTGCTCACCTGCCCTGTGGCAGCACAGCAAGGTGGTCTTCACTGGGTGACTGTGGCCCTTTGTGGGGCAGAACAGCAAACTAAGAGCAGGGCTGGGATGGCACATGGCAGGGCTGGGCGTCCTTATGTCTCACTTGTCACTTTGTCCCTTTCTGGGCCCTACCCTTTCTCCTCATGCCTCAGAGCTACATCATATAGCAAGGTAAACCTAGGGCCACATTAGGGGTGTTTGTTTCAATTTGAGGCACCTGAATACACTATGCAATTGAATCCCTAATATTTTGAAAGCAGGGAGGGCTGTCCTTCCATCAGAACAAAAGAATGACATTTGGTTGGCACTCAGGAAAAGAAAATTCCAAGAAAACATCTTCCTGGCCCTAATGGATTGTTTTGCTTCAATTGTGCATAATCATTTCGCCCAATAACATTGAAAGATTTCATTTGGGCTTTTATTGTATTAAAATATTAACTGCAGAATATAAAATTATAATAAAACCTTAGCATTAATATTTTAATACAATCAAGAGGTTGAAACAAAACATTAAAACTGCAGAGGAAGTGTAGGGTGGGAAAGGCAGCATATAGACAAGGGAGATTTATGCACATCATCAGCCAGGTCTGTCCCCTCTGCATCCCAATTTTCCTGACTGTACCTGCTGCTTCCTCAGCATCTGGGAAGCTCCTTCTTTCTTTAGATTTAAGGAAGAGGCTCAGGCAAGAAGGAAAAAAGTGTCCTCACTATTTTTGTAAATGAATGACTCCTGATCTTTAAGTTCACACCAAGGAGACAGATGCACACAGAGGCCCTGTGCTCCAGGGCACTGTGAAGAATGTCACTGAGCTTGGAATGCATGGGAGAAGAAATTTCCTTGCAGGGAGAGAGTTTATATCTACAGTATGTCAAGAGGAAAAGGAAAGAGAAAGAAAGGTCTCTGAGGGGTAATTTTTATAGCATGCATTGAGAGAAGAGACAAAGTTTGCAGGCACCCAAGAGCTGATGATCTGTTATTGCTGCACAATTCCTGTTACCTTTCTGCTTGGAAGAATATGAATGGTTCAGAGCAAATGAAGGCATAATGTTATTTACCAGCCCTGGCCTTATTAGGGACATTCATTCTCTTGCTCACAACCTGCTCTTTTATTTTGAAGGGAGCAAGGACGTGGACAGATGTGTGGTGAGATTATTTACTCTGCTTCAGGTGTTCCCAGCCCACTCAGGATTTGGGGATCTGCTCTTGGTGGATCTGCACAGGGCTGGTGGCTGCACACACAGCCAGAAGAGCTGGAAATCAAAGCTGTGTCTCAGACATTGACAGTCCCCCACAGGAGTATTGATTTCAGTGGGAACTGCCAGGAGCCAGGGCAAGGAAGGGCTCATGCATGGGTTCATGTTCCTTAGGTGTGCCCTGAAGACACAATTAGTAACTGGCCCCATTGGGCAGTAATGAAATATCCACTGAGGCTGGAAACTAGTTGGACTATTTGAACCAATAAGCCCTGAATTTCCCCCTTAGGGTGTCCACTGCTAACAGAATTAAGCCTTACATTACTGGGCTGAAGATTAATGGGTTGGAGAAGCCTCAAGAAATCTGCCTTGTCCCTTTCTCTCAAACATGGAATTTGTGGTCTTGGATTTTCTGGTCTTTGCTATTTGCTGTCCTTATGCCATGTTTCCTGGTGTGGGCAGAACCTGGGAGTTTTTTTTGAATTTCCAGTCAAAGCCTGGGAGTTTTGTCCTCTGCTTTGCCCAGAGGTGAGCTCCAGCCATGGAAACAGAGCTTTGGAGAGGCATCTTGCTTCCAGTGGAGTTTGACGCTGTACTTAACTCCTGCTGAGGAGAAGACTTTGAACAGGGAACTTCTTTTGACCTTTGGTTTTGCCTCTTGAAGCTTTGTTCTCCAGACAGCGACTGATGGGTGAATAAAACTCCTGGAAAGTGGCCAAAGCCTCAAAGAAAGCAAAGAGCTTTAAACCAGAGCTACAGACCCACAGCAGGAAAGTGCTGAGGGGCTTTGGGAGGGAGGGAGGGACACCTGAGCCACTGCCTGGCAGCAGGTGACACTGTGTGCCACGTCCAGCCTGGCCACACTGCTCAGCCAGGCCAGGGGGACTGGACACTGCATCTCCCATCCCTGCAGCCTTCTTCTTCTTCATCCTCACAGCTCAGGCCTGCTCCAGTGCAGGGTTTGCAGGGCTGCCATGGTTGTGGGCTCTGGCAGAGGCTGGGAATGCTCCTCAGACACCTCCCAAATAGGGTGGGTTAGGGGCTCTCAAACCCTGCCAGCTCATCCACTGCCAGCCTGCAAAATCCACTTTTCCCAGCCTGGAAAATCCACTTTTCACTGCTTTCCATTGGAGACTCCTCACCACCAGCTGCTGGGGCTGTGTTGGAACCAGCTGAGGAGGAAGGAGGAGCCACATGATTCCTTCTATTGGAAATCACAAGAGGGAAAGGCACAAGAGATGAAGGAAGCAGTGCTGATTAGAAGAGGCTCTGCCTTTGAATCATTCTCACCTATTCCATGCCTTTCCTTGGACATCATCTGCTGGATATTTGGCAGCAGATTCCTGGAGGCAGCAGCGTGGCTGTTTCACACAGCAATTGCCCTCATCAAATCCTCAGAGATGGCAGTTTGAAGCACATGACCTTTGTGCTTTGGGGGTCACTTTTGGGATGAGGCTGGACCTGGCAGAGCTTCCAAGGGGGGCTGAGTCCCCTCCTCACTCAGCTCATATGGAGTGAGTCAGTTTGGACCCATTTGTTGCTCTCTTCTGGTGCCTCAGGAACTTGGGAGGAGCAGATCAGCCACAGATAACTGGGATCTCCAGCACATTTGTGCCAGAAATCTGCCAGCTTATAATTAGCCTCTATGAATAATTCATGGAAGGCACTGCATCCATCAGACCTGACAGCCGTAATCGTTTTGCCAGCAAAATATGGGGTTTGTCTTATTTGTGAAAATTATTCAAGCAGTGTTTTTTTGGTTTTTTTTTTTCAATAGAAAAGGAAAGGGTACGTGTGTCCATGCCTGTGTATAAATTTGTACATATCTATATAATGTACAAATATATAAAAACAGATATATCCCCCAGGCACACTCATATGTATATGCTCTGCATGCTCACTCTGTAATAGAATCTCTCTTTGGATGTCATGGATCAAACCTATCAGTGATGTAATTGATTAAGCCAATGGGATTGCAGCAGGAATGAAGACATATTTATAGCTGCTCTCTTTTACAGTCTAAAAATACACTGTAATTTTGAATGGATGTGTTTTTAGGCAGATGGGTGAGTTTTTAGGGAGCTGCATTTAGAAATACCTCCAGTCTCAAATTTTGTTGTTGTTTTTGGAAAGCAGGGAAGGAGATCAGAATCTTGGGGTCCTGGCAGGAGCCTTCAGATGTCCTGTCTCTTTAATGCTCCATCACAATCCCTCTGTCTTTCTGTGCTTTCATTCTTAAATACGGGATGTGCCCGGGCTTTATTAATTTATAACAGTAGCTGATGGTGCTGGGGAATGAATGAGGCTAGGAAATATCTGACATGGCAATTAGGACTGCTATCACATGAGGCCTGATTTTTGCTGGAAGGCAATTTGCTGTAAACCACCAAGGTTAATTAATTGCTGGGGTGGGGGGGGTGGGAGGGAGAGGAAGGAAAAAGAAAGAAAAACCCCATGCAAATGATTTGGGCAACAACTGTCTTCCTGCCACGGTGTAAATGTGGAGCAGATCCCCTGATGTTTGCATATGACAAAGCCCTTTCAAGCAGAATAAAGATGGTATTGGATGCAAAGGTGGGTATCACAGACCAGCAGTTTCCTCAAAATACAGCTTCTGTTACTGCTGCACACTCTAATTCCAGAGGCACATCTCAGGGTCAGTGGTTTCTCTGCATGGGAAGGGAGATGGTGCAGCCCAAGAGGCACTGGGCTGTCTGCAGGTGTCACAGGGCTTTCAGTCCAGTTGTGCCAGGATGATGAAAAATCATCTCCATGTTTTCTCCTCCTGCTTTTTTGGCATTTTGCTTTTCTCCCTGCTCCTCTGAGTTGTGCTGCTCAATCTTTTGATGTCACTGCATTTAAGTGCAGGGTTGGGTCAATGCAAACAGGGCTCAAAGAGCTGGGAGTGATCTCAAGGACAGGAAGAGGTTTAGTCTGGGGGGGCAAGGACTCTCTTCCTGGGCTGGTAAGGGATGAACTGCTGCTTGGCAGAGTGAGCAGGAGACAGGATGCCCAGGTTCTGCCTCTGCACACCCTTGGGAAAGCCCACCTGCTCCCAAAGAGCACAGCCCCCCCCAAACACATTTTGTGTGGACCTCAGAAAGCAGTGGGGGAATGGGCAAGGTCACAGCCCTGGCACAGCATCCCCAGGCTGCTGTGATACCTTGTGAAGGCTGAGCTAGGACAGAGACTAGACTGAGATAAAGAATAAAATAGGGATTTATTAAAAGGCCTCCATGGATCCACCTTGGGCAGCACAAGAGCCCAGCCAGGGCTGCACCCAGGATGAACCAAAATGAGCACAAAATGCACAACTGGGCATGGGGTCTCTCACTTTTATAAGTTCTGCTCCATTTGCATATTGGAGTTAATTGTGCAATTCCAGCTCCAGCCCATGCAGTCCCATCCTTCTTGTTTTTCTCTCTTCATTCCAAGTTGTTTGTGCTCTTGGGCCTGAGATCTGGATCATTTGTCCTTGGTCCCCAGCTAGAGCAGGAATTGTTTTGTCTCCCTGCTCTGTGCAGAGAGTTCACCATCCCCTAATGTGAAGCTCAGATCCAAACACTAAAGCAGCACAGAATCTGAAAAATAGAAAAGCTCAAACCTGAGGCATCAGCTGGACCCTGGGAAGGGAGCAGCCACGCTGGCCCCAGAGCAGGGTGGTGGATGTGACTCTATCCCAACTCACCTTTGCCTGCCAGCAGCTTTAAAACAAGGCAGTGGAGGGTGACTTCAGTAATTCTCTGCAGTGACAAACAGCAGCAGGAGAGGCACTGGCAGAAGGTCACTTGTGTTTCCAGCTCCTTTCCCCATCTCTGCTCACTGATCCCAGGCAGAGGTGTGACACCACCTGCTAACACACTGCTCAAATGACTGATCCAAGTAGAAGTGACAGCTCTTGGCAACACATCACAAGCCTGAAAATTCAACCCAGGTCCTCCAAAATGTTCAGCTGATTGTTAGAAAGGTGAATTCTCACTGCTGCCCCTCTCTCCTCATCCACAGCACGATGGTGGAGGAGGACAGAGCACAAAACCCTCTGAGTGCTCTTGCTCTAGCAGGGAACGTGGCCATGGCTGTGGGGCTGGGGGAAGGTCTGTCTATCACAGCTTAGGGCTGCTCCTCTGAGAGAACCCATGTCATAGCCTAGATTTGGTGCACAAACCCAACTCTTCCTCCCCATCTCCTGGGTGAGAGACACCCAGGTGATCACAGCCACTGGGTTCAGGCTGTTCTGCAGGGAGTGTGCCAGGAGGGACACAGGTACACTTTAGGGCCAGGTGTATTTATCTGCACATCCTCCCAGCCCAGCAGCATGAGCTCTGAGTGAGGTTACGGGGACGTGGAGAAGGATGGGATGTGCAAGTGTGTAGGAATGTGCCCCCTAGAAAGGAAAAAAGCCCAGAAGTTTCTCTCCTCAATTTGGTAAAAAGATACCTCATAGGACCTTGGGGACTTCACCTCAAACCTAAAGCCCCCAACTGGACAGAAGCCAAGAGGTCCTGACTAGGTAATTCACTAGAAAAAGAAGAGAACAAAGGAAATAATCACTTTTGTGGGGTGTTTTAGCAAGAGCAAGAACCTCTTGCCCCTGGCTCGGGTTTTCTCTGCAAAGAGCTTTGTTATTTTGCCTTTTATTAAACCTTTTTCTGTTTCCAACACTACCTCAGAAGCCATCCTGCTGATTTTATACCATTTGAAGTAGCTGGGCTGTCTCAGGTGTGATAGATCCTCTGAGAGCTCATAAGACCTGGCTGGAGGAGAACACATATCACAGGTGAGGGTGGAAGCACATCCCTGAGCATGCACAAGGAGCCAGAACACGTGTGGGAGGTGTGATGGGAGAGGAAGCAGGTGAGAGGAGGGCCAGGTGTGAGAGTTGTGTCTGCACAAGGGCTTCCAATGGCCCCACTATGAAGAACACTGAGCACTGGAACCCCAGTTGCTTTTTTCCTCTCAGCCAGCATTTAAATGGCATCACACCAACAAACATGATGCATTATTGAAAAGCCACTGTGCTTGACCCTACAAGGAGCTTTGCACCCTCCTGAATGTCAAGGAGAAAGAAGCTGCTGTTTCACTGATGACTGGTGCATCAACTTCCTTCTCATTTACAATGTGACCAAGGTGAGAGGCAAAAAGCTGCTGAGGGCATGAGGGGACAGCCAGGAAACCATCACAGTCACCCCAGTGGAGCTGATGCTCGGGATTGGGAAAGGCACATGAGGAGAAGGTCAGTCCTTGGGGAAGGAATACAAGTTTAGGAGCTCTTAGAAGATGTTCAGAGCTGTTGAGGTGAGTCTGTGTTTGGGCTTGGTGGTCCTGAGTGCTGGCACAGACTCACCAGTCAGGCTGATGTGTCTGCCCAGCCCTCTGAGCAAGCAGGCCACAACCTATGGGTGCAGTGCCCACTGGGGCTGGACACATGCAGGGCTGGTAAGAGGTGTCCTTTGGTCCTCACTGTCTGAGCTGCTCCTCAGCAATATTCCACCTCCTGCCCCTCTCCCTCTTCTTGGGGCAAAGCAGGTTTGGCTTTGGGTTTTACACTGCTGCTTTACCAAGCTGCAAACCCTTCTTTGTTTCACTTGCTCAGCTCTTACCAGGCAGCATATTCTTCCTCCCTGGGTATGGAGAAAGGAGCTGGTAGGAGAAAAGTGCAGAATTTACTGGGTGATGGCTCACATTACCAAGGCAAATGTGTGCAGTGGGGCAGCAGCTTGAACAGCCATGGCAGATCCTCGCTGCCAAAGTTACAGGGATTTCCAGATGAGAATTAATGGACTTTCCTTGGCTAGCGTAGGAGAAAATGTTCTACGTGTGGTTGTTTATTATTTCTGTTACAGTCCCTGTTCTTGCTTATTGCTTCCATCTGTTGGCATCAAGCTATTGGCTCTTGTCTTATCACTGGGATGTAAACGCTTCACGGGCAGGGAGCGTGGTTTGGAGAGAGGCAGAACAAAGGCACCAGAGAAATTTAGGTGTTTAAAGACTGGGGTGCCTTAGAATCAGTTCCAGAGAGGAACTCAGGTACTTAATACCCAGAGGTTTCATTTGGGAGGAAATATGTTTGAAAGCCTGAAATATTAAATGCATAAATTGTTACCCTTTGAGTCTTGTGAAGTCCTTTGCCCCAGACCATGGTCTCTTCAGCTGGTGCCTTGGGACATCATTACCTTTGTTGCTCAGGGTTTTTGGGGCACAAATCTACCCAGACCAACTCCTGCTTAGAGACCACTTGAACTCCTACTTGGGCATAAGTTGTTCTGCTAATTCTGTCCTTAATGCTGCCAGATTAGACAGGAAAGGATCAAGCAGCTCAACTGGGAGATGCAGAATCATTGTGAAAAATAAAGCCACTCTCCAGGCTGTGTCTGCATCCAGTCAAAGAAACAAGGGCTGGTTTTGAGGGAGCTGTGGGACCCATTGGTGGCTATAGAACTCCACAAACAAAACTCTGTGTCCATGCAGGTGAGCACTGTCCCTCCACTCCCACAAGGCATCCTCTGGACAATCCCACACCAGTGGCACGAGCACTGCCATTTATCCACAGTATTTGGGCAACTTGGCAGGAATGGGAGATGCTGCACTAGGTTGTGTGCTGTTTTACAAATTTTAATCCTCACTTCGAATTTTCCAGCAGAATGGGTTTGTTGTGCCTCTGGGCTGGAGGGAAACTTCTTCTCATTACCCTGGAAACATGAAGACGACAGATCCATCTTTCATTGGCAAGAGGGAGAAGATGAGAGAGAAGTACATGACAAAAAAGTGTGAGGGGGAAGACCAAGGGAGTAAAAAGACCCTTCAGAGGGGCCATCTTGACCTGCAGCTTCAAGGCTGGGAGCAGGGGGAGTGCTGAAACCACCAGTGCTCAGGATTTCCCAGCACTTACTTGGCTCTCCTGTAGCAGCTGACTCACTGGAGTAATCTTGCTCAACTTTGACAATAGAGCAAGGGGTGATGGATTAATGTTAATATCTGCTTGCTCCCTTCCCAGCATTTTTTCCCATCCTCAGCCTTTTACCTCATTTAAACCCGGGGTGTTGTGTATGCAGAGCACACCCAAAGGTCAAAGAGCTGCTCTGTGAGGAAGTGGCAGAGCTGCTGGACAACAGCTCCAGCCTGATGCTGCAGATGGGAACAGGAGAAATCCAGACATGCCCACGTGGAAGACACTTCCCCTGCACAGGGAGCCCAGGAGGACACTGAGGCAATGTCCCAGACTCAAGTCAGGCTCACATCTCATGGTTAACTGGCTTTGTCAGGGAGGCAGGGAGTTTTTCTTGTCCAAGCAGCCACAGAAGAAACCTTAACCCTAACCTTAACCCAAGACCCAGAGTGGGATCCTGACCATGGACACAAGACACAGAGGATAGGGAAGGGATTGTGCTCTGGATCTCTGTGCTGCTCTTGCAGACAGCCAGCTGTAAATGTGCCCTTGGCTCCAGGTGAAGCTGGAGCATTTCTGGGTGTTGTGTCCTTGGTGGCAGCTTCAGAACTGTAGTATTCACATTCTCTGAACAGAGAGAGACATGATTCTCTCTCCCTGGAGTTTTCCTGGGAAGCTGTGAGACTCAATGAGAAAACTCAGAGGAGAAAACAATTCTTCTCTCCATTCACTACGCCTGTTGTTTAACACATGAGGAATGTGTTATGGAGATTGTTTACCCAAAGTGATTTAATTGGACACTGGTGAAGGTTGTTTTGATTCCTTGACCAATTGGAACCATGTGTGTCATGACTGTCTAGAGACAGTCACAGGTTTTCTTTAATATCTTTTAGTATAGTATCTCTTTAATAGATCATATAATATAGTATTAGTGTAATATAATATAGCTTAATAAAGCAATTATTCTGCCTTCTGAATCATGGAGTCAAAACACATTACTCCCAAGTAGGGGTTCACCTTTCTACTACCCAGAACAAACTGGAGAAGTTTTCTCTTCTGGATTCTGGAGTCTGGCACAAGCAGCTGGGGGAGACCTGCAGCTTGCCATGAGCTGTATCCCTTGGTGTACACATCCATACACATCCACACTGCAAAGCTTGAACTCAGGACAGGGATCTGCACTCAGCTCTGGAGTTACTTGGTGTCATCACTTGTCCTGGAGGGTACAGGGCAAGGAAATCCACAGTGCCACAGAATCCCTTTTCTTTTGCTGTGAACTGAGAGCTCTGGAGAAGATAAACCACTCTTTAGCGTCTTGGTGAGCTTATAATCAAATTATTCAAATAAAAGAATGTAGATTTCTGCCCCTCTCACTGAACTTGCAGGAGTTAGACTCAGGAATATTCTTTATTCCTGATGGAAATTTGAGTGAAGAGCAGGTGAAAAGGATACTGCAATGCAACATCCAGCTGCTTAACACCAGGATGTGTAGTTCCTGCCCCACTAAGTTCCCTGAGCTCACCTCCTGCTTCCATGCCTTGATAAGTCCCCTTCCTGCACTTTGTCTCCCTTCTGCCCTCCAAAGTACCAGCTCACATTAATCTCCTCTCTCCTTGCTGAGTTGCAAAGTGTTTAAAGGTGAGAACTCCATTTTCTTGCTCTTATGAAGTCCCAGTGCTTTCCTGGCACCACGCAAATAAATACAAGGTAATGAGCAGGTGCCTCTCATCACACTTCTCCCAGGGACAGGGAACCTGGGGTTCACCCCAGAGCTTGCAGGGGTGCCATGGAAAAGGTGTAGAATCACAGAATAGTTTGGCTTGGTGGGATCTTAAAGTAATCCCACCCCTTGCCATGGGCAGGGACACCTTCCACTGTCCCAGGCTGCTCCAACCCTGCCTGGGACACTTCCAGAGATGGAGCAGCCACAGCTTCTCTGAGAAACCTGTGCCAGTTTGTTCCCCTTTCCCTGCTAGGCAGCTTTGTTCTCCATCTGCCCCCTCCCCACCTCACACTGCTCCTCCCTGCTCCTGCAATTTTGCCTTTACATCTCCAATTTTCCACTTGTCACAGTCCTGTGTCACTGCCTTCCATCAGCACCCTGCTTCTCCCAGCACTGCTCTGAGCATGGCTCCTCTACAGTCCAGGGAGCAAGAGAAAGCAGAAAGAAAACTTTTCCCTTCAGAAAGGATAATAACCAGTGTGGGCCAGGTAAAAGTTGTTGGTTTGGTGGGGATTGGAGGAGCTGCATGTGCTGAGATCTGCAGGCTGCAGCACAGCTCTGAGCTGAGCTGATTTTAACCTGCCACTGCCATCTGCGGGGCTGTCGGTGCCAGCAGCAGAGCCAGGCAGTCTCGGGAGGATACTGAGCTGTGTTGTGCTTATTTTCCTCTTCCTCCAGGAAGTTTGCAGTCCCTTTTCCCTCCCTTGCCCTGTTGCTGGAGCAGTGTCAGTGCAGCTGCCAGGCAGAGTAGCAGCAGCAAGAGACAAGTGCAGCAAATGCCGTTTGACAGTGTGGTTTGGATGCATTTCAGGTGAAAACACAAAAAAAAAAACCCCGAGCCTGTTTGATCCTGGCTGTACCTGCCTTCCATATTCATGTTCGTGCGCCTCCATGTCATTATGGGATTAAAGCATCATTAGCACACAAGGAAAGCCTTTGATAACACTCTGCCCTGTGCTCCTCCTTGTCTTTCCTTTTCACATTTCTCCTACCCCATCTTCTTTTTTTTTCTCTTTCCTCTCTCCCTCTCTCTCTTTTTTTTTAATTTAGTCTTTTTCTACCTTCTTTCATTTTTCTTCCCAGTCATTTAATGGATGATGTGGAGTAACACCTCACCAAATACAGGGGAAAGGACTGATT
Source organism: Peucedramus taeniatus (assembly GCA_013400575.1). Lineage (NCBI taxonomy): Eukaryota > Metazoa > Chordata > Aves > Passeriformes > Fringillidae > Peucedramus > Peucedramus taeniatus. Next base: position 3,432 of record WBNO01021610.1, on the reverse strand, counting down.
CTGACTGTTCTTACACCAGTGGGGACATTGGTTTCAGTGTGACAAACTGGAGGCAGCATCACCCAGTGCAAATCCGTGCAGCTGTATCCAAGTCCACTGCAGCTGAGCTGGTGCAAAGAGGGTGGGGGACACAGGCAGGTCCCAGTGCAGGGTTCTGGTGTAAATCCAGGAATTATTCCACTGGCTTTGGGAAAGCTGCTCCAGATTTACACCAGGAAAGCAGTGATCAGTATGTGGTGTTCAACATCCACTTCCCAACTCGTTTCTGAGAGCTGCAGCGTTTCGAGCAGCTGCTGCAGAATGCCAGGAGTATTTTTAATAAGGGTGCTGAGACCAATCTACTCCTGTATGGCAAACGTGACAGCAATTTAGATGGAAAGTCTCTGTTTTCCAGACAGACACTCAGCCAGTTAGTGCAAACAAAAAGGCACTTGTAACTCCAGTCCTTTAATCTTACTCTTTGCTTGGTGATAGATAAGGCGTCTTGACATCAAATTGCACTAATGTGCTCCTCTGAAGATTAGCACTGTGGACAGTGCTCGTCATCTGGCTCTCCCTGATATGGCTTCTGAGTGTAGCAAGGTCTAGTGGTCAAAGCAGGGATGCTGGTATGGAAAATGGGCTGTTCTCACACTCCTCCTGCCTCTCCCTTCCAGTCTGCCGGTGGCTGACCTTGCCTCTTGGTTTTTGCAGTTGTAAAATGGGCATAAAAGATACTAATTGCCAGGGTGGGGAACTCGTTAGGGGATGGCTAATGATTATTGGCTTGAAAATTACAGAGAAGAGTGGAAAAGAAACAGAAGCAAGGTTTTGCAATGAGTGTGGGACGGAGGAGCTGCTTCTCCAGAGATTCCAGAGTTGTTTCCTACATATGGTCTCATTCCTCTCATTTGAACTAAGGGGCAAAAAATGTAAGGTCAAACGATTTGCTCAAAGTCGTGTGGGAAACCTGGAATGAACCCAAGTGTTGCAGGTGCTGCCTGTTCACACACAGGCTGTAAAGGATGCCTCACACACAAACCCTCCCCACCTCGGGTGCACTGGGCAGAGCTGGGACCAGGGCATAGAGCCAGGACAGCAGACTCAGAGCAGGAGATCCAGGGCAGCAGGTCCAGAGCAGGAGATCCAGGGCAGCAGATCCAGGGGAGCAGACTCAGAGCAGGAGATCCAGGGCAGCAGATCCAGGGGAGCAGACCCAGAGCAGGAGATCCAGGGGAGCAGATCCAGAGCAGCAGGTCCAGGGGAGCAGACTCAGAGCAGGAGATCCAGGGGAGCAGATCCAGGGCAGGAGATCCAGGGGAGCAGATCCAGGGGAGCAGATCCAGTGCAGCACTGTAAGGGGAGAAACGAGGGCGCAGTTGCTGTTTCTGCACATCCCATGTAAGGCCAAGGAATGTAGATTCTGGGCTAAATTCTGCTCTCAGCTCCTTTCCATTTAAACCCAAAGCAGCCTCTGGGAGATGGGTGCAAGCTTGAAAATGACAGGAGCTTGTAGCTCCTGTGCAACTTCTCAGGCTGATCTGGTACAAACAGAGCTCTCCTGGTGCTGCTGTGTGCAGGAGCCTCGTGCCAGAGCAAGACAGGGCAGTGACACAGAGCTGTCCCTGAGAAATTTGGGTCTGCAACACTCCCCTGGCTATGCCAGAGCTCTGTCCCACACCTGGACTGGCCACACCTGACAGAGCCATCCAGGGGATGGAGGGGCAGGAGGAGCAGGGGTGAAGCCTGGCAGCTCTGTGTCAGCTCTGGCCACAGCACAGGGCCACAGAGGGGAACGAAGCTCATCAGATTGAAACTGGGAAGGTTTCCAAAACCTTGTCTTCGTGAAGCAACAGCGTGCAGGTTTGCATAAATATCTCTAAAATTCATCAAACAGCTCAAATGAAATACACTAAGGAAGGAACCACTTCTGCATTTAAATCTGCACACAGTTGCTCCCCTGTCTTTGAAATCCAGCAATGCCCACCCCTCCATCAGCCCAGGAGCAAGGTATATTCCAGATGGCTCCCCCATCCTAAAAAACTGCACTGCACAGCCGATTAAATTCTGCTTGTTGTAATTAAGCCCGACACAATTAGCTGTCAAGCAGGGCACTCATCTGTTTTATGTTGCAATCTCTTCAACAGGCAAGGCTGCTAGACAAGATTGTCACTTTTCGAAAAGATTTTCATTAGTTACCCTGGGCTCTGTGTCAGACACTGAAATATAAAAATCTGTTCTGTAGCCAAGTCAGGGAAATTCTCATTTAATGTTCCACACAGTATTATGAAAGTAATGTACTCTGAAAATGAATGCATTTTGGAACATTTTGGAAGAAATGCAATTTGTCTCCTAAGTAATAACTGCATGTTCATGAATTTACTGATTTTTTTTCAATATGCCTTTCATAAAGTTGGGAAGACTTTTTCTGACCTAAAATGAGAGGAAGAGAAACTGTTGATTTTGGTGTTAGTCTCCTTCCCTCCCTCTCTCCCTCCCTGTTTCTTTCATTCCTTCTTTCTTCTCCATCACTTCTGTGCACTCTCAGTGCAAGCATTGTCTGATGGATGTGGGAGTTTGGCATGGAAGAAATATGTAGCTCAGAAATGGGAAAAAATGAAATAATTGTGATTGATGAGGAACAAGGGAGCTCCATCTTTCCATTACTTTAAGAACAGAGAGCAAGAAATCTCCTGCTGCCCCTCACAGTCCCCCAGCCAGGAGACACAATTACAGTTTTCCCAAATTTAGTGGAATAGTGAATTTTCTGCATTGCTAATGGCAGAAATGGGGGTCAAACACACAGTCATGGATGCATCTCACCACCAAAATTCAGATTTGCAGTCAGAGAAAAAAAGGAAGTATTCCAAGCTTGTGGAGTCTTCTCCTTTCCTTATAAAGAGATGCTGGATTCTAGGATGAACTCTTCAGCTCTCTCCAGGCAGTGCACTGCTCCCTCTGCTCCAGTTTGTGTGAAACTGTACCTTCAGTTCCAGTGCTGGAGCATCCAGATTGCATTCAGATCCAAAGGCTTCACTGGGGATCTTGCCCAGGCAGGATGACAAGAAGCAGAACTGAACAGCCACTGAAGTAGTGGCTGAGCTTCCATCAGAAGAGAAATAGAGGAGTCAGAGTTACTGGGTTCAATTAGGCAGGAATCTGGTAGAGGGGAAAATGAAAAACCAGATTAATGGCAACAAGTTGATAAATAAGAAGAAAATGGATGGGTAATTACAGTGATAATTGGGACAGAAGTCATTAACTGGCATGAGTGAGTTCAGCAAACTTCTGCATTTACTTTGATAGCTGCAGTATGATGTGGTCCAGAGCTGGGTGAGCAGCAGGGCTGAGGTGATGGTGTCACTGCATCCCTCCCAGGGTACAAATTAATCTTCTCTGATCTGTGATTGCCCCACACTTGAGTACTCAGGGTGTGGGAAACCAGGACATCTC
>WBNO01021608.1:0-27736 GCA_013400575.1 Peucedramus taeniatus | reverse complement strand
AGTGTGCTTCAATGTTCTGCTGGGCAATGATATGTAATGCTCAGTCAGACATTAAACAAAATTCGCACATGCCACAACACCAGGAAAAAAATCCAGTAATTTCCATCTTTCAGCTTTTCTCTATGGGTAAAGCTATATGACCTTCTGTAAGAACAGAAGGATTTGCTCAGACAAAAGACCCATCTGTGACTGGTACAAGTGAAACCAATGAAGAAATACAGTACTAGAGCAAACATTTCTCAGAATATTCTCCTGCTCCCCAAGAATGTTCCGCTTAGCTGTGTTTGAGATTCCTCTATAGGTTTCAGATCCACGAAGGTGGATGTATTTAACAGAATAAACTTCTGCACAGTGCTACCAGTGGGACTTTTCCTTTCCACACAGTGCTAGTGGGTTTTTTTGGTTTTTTTTTTTTTTTTTCTTCTCAGTGCAGAAACATCAAACTAGCACACAAACACTATCACAAGATCTCAGGTAAATCGTTATTTCCTTGTAAGGAGGGCAAAACACAACAATGGTAAAACTGTACTCTTGTTTTTGCTCTACATTTGGATTTTTTTCTGTTTTATTTTCAAAGGTAATATTCATTTCCTCCAGCTGTAAATCTATCGTGACTTGCATTTAAATGAATACAGTTTTTTTCTCTGCTCATTTGAGAAACTGGAAAACTTCACTATTCACAGCAGAGTTTTACAAATTCCACACTTGTACCATACTAACTACAGAGGCTTTATAGATTTATTCCAGATTTACAACAGGTGGGCACAGGAAGAATGTGTTTCAATCTCCCACAATTATTTTCCTGCCACTTGGCTTTACTAGCTGCTAAACAGAGGTATCTAATGCATGTTTACTTTTTGCTCTTCATGTGCTCTTACCAGCACATTTATGGTCAGTCACAATAGGATTTTTAGTGTTAAACTAGTTGCCAACTGTGATATATGAATGTGAAGTCATTCACATGTAATGGTAGAACATTAAATCGTTCAGGTTTTGTTCAATGCTTTTAATCTTTTTAAGCAACTCTCATTCTTGTTTTTTTCTTGCCTCCTGTAAATATTGGGTTTGTGTTGTGTGCTGATTGACAATGAGTGAGGCTGGGCTGCTGGCTGGGTTTAAACCTTGACATGTCTTTTGCACTTTGCAATTAACTCCTTTTAATTGTTGTAGGATCTTGTATGCTTTTCTCCTGTTTCCAAATCTACCCCCGTTTTGTAGGTATTTCATCTTTGCAATAAGAGAATGAATTAGTGGAGTTTCTGTGATTGACATGGAGGCTAGCAGATAGTAACAGGAATTATTAATTGTCATGATAACCCAATCAAGGTGATCCATCTCCCAAAGAGATGTGCTGTACCTTTTGCACTCTGATGTGAGATTAAAAGTAAGCACTGACAGCTCTATGATTTAACCTCTTTTTAAAAATGACATTGAGGGACACATTTTGTATTTTCTTACAAATAATCTTCTGGTTGTTTGCTCAGTATAACTCTAGCATCTGAAAGTAGTATTATTCCAGGGTCAGTCTCAGGTGTATTACTTCAGTCTGTCCAGCTCATGCCAAACGATAGATCCAAGCCAGAATTTTTACTTCTGCTGGTAGCTGTGGCTAAGGCTGGATGTTTTCCTGAGTCCAGACTCAGAGCCTTACTGCCACATCCTTTTTAAGATTGTGCTGTTTATTTGTTTCTTATTGTCTTGTCACTTTATATTTTTATTTGTATTTCACTTTATCATGTCTATATTGATATTTTCTTTCTGGGAATTTCCATCCACTCTATATTTATGTGTAAATGTGCTTTCCCACATCTCATTACCTGCATTTGGTCAAGGTGAAGCTTGTGTTGACCCCTGCTCATTTTCTAACCTGTCTCTCTCAATGTATAACTTTCCCTTTCTCAATGGTGTTTGCAAAACATCTCAATTCAGTTGGATCCACAGACTTCAATTAATGTCCTATTTTTGTCTTCTTCAAAATCATTAATATTGCAGTTAAGTAAAAGCAGGCCTAAGACCAGTCTCATTCTTCCTGCTGAATAGAATCTCATCTTAATGCATGATTATTTATTCTTACCTCTTGTTTATGATCCTTTAGCGAGTTCTCAGTCAACATGACATTGTTCCTTTCTTAGCTGTGGTATGAATGGTTGTGATTCAAATTTTAAACAATTCCTGCAAGAAAATAAAACAAAAGCTAATAAAAATATGCATAAACACTGTTACTGCTTGTTTTATAGCAGGCTTGTGTAAGTCTTATGAAAGAAGTTTATTATCAGTTTTTCTAAGTAGTCTTCTGTATTGAGGTCCTGTCTCTAGAGTTGTTACACTGGATTCATGCCCCTGTAATGAAAGCAGTGGTGAAGCTGGTACAAATAAACAGAACTGCTCCTGGCAAATGTAAAGCAAACCTGAGTCAAGAGCCAAAAGCACAGCTGGTATTATATGTTATAGCTCTACTGAAATTAATAATTTTAAGTCATTATTTTTACATTGGGATAATTAAGCATTGGAATGACCCAGTATGGCATTTGGAAGATTTTTATTTGTGTATCTTCTCATCAGGACGAGGTATGTTATTTGCATATATTTTTTTAACGTGTAGCTCAGCTAAAATCTATGGGTATAGTGGAAATCATAGAATCATGTTGAAGGGGGAACTTAAGGATATTTGATCCATCCTTTCTTGGCAAAAGCATGGTCTAGACAAGATGTCCCAGCACCCTGTGAGAGTGAATCTTAAAAGTGTCCACTTCCCTGGGGAGATTATTCCAATGGCTGACTGTTCTCATAGTGAAAAATTCTCCTCTTGTGTCTAATCAGAATCCTTTCAGGAATAATTTGTACCCTCTGCCATTACCATGTGACTCCTTGTAAAATATTAGTCTATATCTTCTTCCTAGCCACCCTTTAAGCAGTGGAATATGGTGATATTGTTTTTCTTAAGCTTTTTTTTTCTCAAGGCTGAATAAACCCAGCTCTGTCCTCCTTTTCTCACACAGCAGCTTCCCAGTCCCTTAGTCATCTTTGTGGCCTTTCCCTGGACCTTCTCCAGCCTGTCCAGCCTTACAAATCCATAAGGGCCTTCAGCTCATACTCTGCAAGTAGTCAGCCAAGATTAACATTCATGATTTTTCTTTTTACCTTGTAAACTGATGAGTATATGTTTGATACCAAATAAAGTTTGTATGCAAAAGCTTTTTCATGAATAGAATACATGCACATAATTAAAGTACATTTTTCTTACATTCCTGTATTCCTTTTCCAAGATTATTTAGATTGATAAGTAGTACAAGCAGTATAATAAGCAAGCCCACATGAGGAATAATATGAAACAGCCTTTTCTTTGCTAGCTTCTCTCAGTTTTGGGGAATCGCATTTCAAAACATTGCTTCAGCCATTGCATGTTTATTGAAGCAGAACAAAATTTGGGTACCATTTCAGATTTGTTTACAACTGCAAGCACAACAAAGTCATTCTCTGTCCCTGGGGTACAGCAATGGAGAAGATTAATAGCATTGTTCTCCCCAAGAAAACCTGACATCAAAAGGCTAAAAACTGGCTTTCCTGAGAAATGTCATATTGGAGGACAGTTTAGAGACTTAGCAGAGCAGAGCACCTAAGTCAGTTCATATGAAATTACCTGTGTGACTCTAAACCCAGGTTATTAGTGCAGTGTTGCACCTGGCCTGCTAAGCCCTGAGGGGTGCAGGTCTCCTGTATGTGGATTTTAATGGACTCTTCTTGCACTCTTAATCCCAGGATTACAAAAGTAGAGCTTTCTTTTTATTTATACCATTTAGCACCCCAGCTCTACCAAAAATGCCCTCTCAGCTGAATAGGGTAAAGTAGCCTTTTTCCTGGGATGGAGGAGAACCTGCCTAGGAAAAAGGTGTGCTTTGCTGTGCCTATCCCAGCTGTGGGAATACCTCACTTGGACAATGCAAACTGCCGGTCACAGTGAGGGTCAAGAGGAGTCTCTGCTCAATTTCCCAAAAACACAGCCAGGCCCCAAAAAGAGTGTGGTTGTTACTGTCACCATTAATGCTTGAAGAGATTTGTTTGTCCTTAATTTTTAATATGAGGGGGTTGTTTGTATGTTAATTCGAAGTGCAGGTCTGTGCTCAGAGCATAGCAGGGGCTGCTTTGAACCCATCAAGTTTTTCCTTCCCAGCTTTGCAGCATCCCAGTAATATTGGGGGTGGGTTTCTTTTTCTCTTTTTTTCTTGCAATGTAGGTTGAAAAATGATGAGGTAATTTGCCAGCCTTTATGCAACTGGCAGATGGGTTATATTAATATCATAAGAACATATTGTTCCCAATGCCTGCCTAAAAGGGAAAATGCTATATCAGGCCTAGATTCAGCCAAGTTCCAAGGAACGTGCCTGTATTTATTCCTCCTTAGCAAGGTAATAATATGTTACGTACATATCTGATTTAATTGAAATAGACATTTTCACTGGTTTACCTCTGGGCTGAAGCATTAGCAATGTATGAGAAAGTCAATATTCTCATGCCAGTATTTTGGTTCTGATTGTTTAATAACATTCTCTGACCCAGCATGACCAAGTGTTACACACGGCTTTCCTAGAGTAACTACAACAACACTGTGTTGATATTTGAGTACATGAAAGATTGTAAATAAGAGCCAGGACTTGTCAGGATGCAGAAGACAATTTCAGTTGCTGAACTGGGATCTAAACTATGTCTGTAAGAAATCCAATAAGGCTGAATATTTCATGCATTGAAATCCCAACTCACTGTAAACATCATCTTGATTCTGTTGATTATACACAGTCACTGTATAGATGTCATTTCTGCATACTGTCCCTCCACACTTCACATTAAGGAGAGGGTTGTAAGTAGTGAAATCTTAGAATAGACATTTTGGTGTGCAGTTAATGAACAGTCTGACACATAAGTAGCTTTTGCATAACTACTGTACTATATAGGCACCTCTGGTATTTTCTACAGGTACAGTTATATTCATATATATGGACTAAAAGCTCTAAGATACCTGTAACATGCCTTGATAGTATATTGTTATGGCAGACACTCATTTTTACTGTTCAGAGAGACTCAGAATTCTGCAGATGATGAAACTGCTTCTTATTCTCTTGACAGGAATCTGAAGAATATTCTCTTCAAGCACCTTGCTACAAACAGAGCAAGCAAGATTTCTTCTTTCATCTAAAAACCATACTGCCAACAGGGAAAGTACAAAAGGGAATATTCCTGATTAGATTATATCTTCCTTAGCACTCCTTCCACTTGTGCAGCAGCAACAATACTTCTAAGCTTTGAACACACTGCATTAAAATTAAAGCCATTTCATTCAAAAACCTGTTCCATTTCAACAGCTCTGGTCAGGACACATATAAAGGGCTGGGGGAAGGGAAGAGCCTTTTTTATCTCCTGAGAATGTCCTGGGTAGAAAGCATTACTTGTATTGCAAGATGACAATTAAACAACAACAAAGAAATAACGCAAACATAAGCACAGGAGTTTTTCTAATTTTCTATTTTTTATTCTGAAGAGAGGGATTTAACTGTGATAACAGCCATTTCCAGGGGATTAGCAGCCTGTACCTTTAGCCAGTCTGTCTGTTCACACAGTCTCTCTGCATTCTGTCCAGCTCTGTAATTCTGGCTTGCAAAATAGATTGAAGCAAGTTAAAAAGAAAACAGCTATTAGTCTGATTCTTCAAATTTATCTGCATGGGAGGTGTTATTAATGTTTTTTTATTATTATTTATGCATGGTGTTAGAGCATGGAAAGTCTTTGGCTTGATTATCTCATGCACGTGTATTGACATATAACCAAAAAAGACAATGCTTGAAAACTTTAGGGTCCAATCAAAGACCCGTTGTGGTTATCTCATAACCATGAGGCTCAAATATACAATGAAATGCTAATTTTAGAAAATTTTGCATTCTTTCCCTCCAAATAAAACAGTTTTAGGTGAAACAGAAATGTAGGAAGCTATATGCTGTGATTTCATTACTTCTGCCTTTAGGAGACAGCTCACCTTTCAGAGGCTGGGACTGTGGAGAATATTTTCATCAGGGAGGGGAAGAACACTGATGGATTTACTAGTATCTCCTTTCTGTTTTATTACCAAAACAAATAGCTGTCTTTTTGATCTACAATTCCATAGGTTGGCTCATAGAACATGTAGGGTGAAACACTGTCAGGATTGAAATACAATAATTTTTGACTTTAGCAAGGCCAAGATTTTGATCCAGCATAGGTTTCAGTGTTTTAGCTTTTATGTTGAAAAGCTGTGTTCTCTCTTCGTATGGTTTTGTTGTTTGGGATTTTTTTGTAATAAATCATGACCTCCAGTACCTTTTGAACGTACAATGAGTTTCAACCAAATAGATCAGGCAGACAGGTCTTTCTCCTAAAACTTCCCAGAATATGTCACCTGACTAGAGGACAAATCTTTAAATACTGCTTCTGATTGCAGAAAGCCAGTTCTGTCCTTTATCTGTTTCAAAAGAAGCCAGTAAACAAGTACATATTGGACACTGTGGACCACTGTATACAGATTTGCTTGTGTCCTTCTGTTTACCCATGTAACACTTCCATAATTTATAATGGATTTTTCAAACCAGGAAAAATCTATGGTGAAGCGAACAACTTACTGCTAACAAAATAAAAAAAAGTAAATACAGGTAGATCCACAGTTTCTGGTGGACCTCACCCTTAGAGGCTTAACTGATTAATAGAATACAGAGTCCTATTCTATGACATCTGTAAATCTGTGGGAGCAGCCTCTGCTGAGGGACATTTCTGTCAGCACCAACACAGGGAGTGAGAAGGCACCAAAAGTAGACAATAGCAGATACTGAGGAAGGAATGTTCTGAGACATGATCCTCACACCACCATTCAAATAGGAACCAGGTTTGTGCTCCAGCCCTTGTACTAATACACTTCTATCCACTCTGGCCAATGAAATCTGGGTACAGAGAGCTGCAGTGGTTGCACTGGAGGGCTGGGTCGTGCAGCTGCCAGGAGTGCGCTGACATTCTTTTCTGCAGGAGGAAGTGTTAGTACATACATGTTCTCAGTTCTCCAGCTTGCTCTTAGAAGAACTTGTGATGTACAGGTTATTGCAGGTGCCTTGGCAGTAGCTGATGGCTCAGTTTGTGTCTTTCCAGAGAGGGAACCAAGGATCTCCATCACCTCTGGGTGACTCTTGAACTACATGACTGCATGACAAAAGGGGACATGGACATACTGAAATACTTTGTATACTGGTGTCCAAACTGCTAATTAGATGTGGAAAATGTGTGCTAGCCTGAGTTGCTGCTGGAAGGAGAGCCTCCCACTGAGAAACACATTGAGCTCCAATACTACCAAGTTTTACACAGTTGGCCTTAGCACCTTTACTAATATTTATTCCTCTAAAAATTCAGGATCTGTGAATTCTGTGTATGTTACAGGGTTTGAGGGCTATGACAGTGAAATTTAGGCACACACTTCCTCTGGTAAATCTAATCTAATCTATGGCCTTCCTTCCAGATTGTTGATTGCTAGAGTGGAGCATATCCTTGTACAGCTTAAATCACTATTCACTTTCTTGGCTGTGGTAGGATGCTAAATACTCTCACATACTGTGAAAAGATTAACACTTATTCAGATGTAAGATGGCAAAAGAGCTGTTGGTTCTTAAAGATTGTGTAGCAGCTGCCAGGAATCTGGAAAAGTTCCTCCAGGTAAAAGCACAATCCAATCTACTGTCTTATTTCTGGGCTTCCTCAGTCAACTGGGACTAATTAAGATAACTGGGCTATAAAATGGCAGTGAAAAGCATTTCCTGGCTCTTCTGGGTAGCTGATTTGCTGGGGTGGATTTTGATGCATTATGAGCGGTGAGAGAAATGGAGCATGTTAATGCTACTGGCCAGGGAGAAGGGGAAGTTGTGGAATTCAGTGCTCTGCTAGAAACTTGCCCTCTTAATGAGGTGATCATAAAATGCCAATTCCCCAAAGCTAACACATATTTTTGTATCGTGTCTTTATTTTTATAGGGCATAGGGATAGCTATTTTTCCACTTTCTCTGACAGCAGGCTGACCAAATACTACTCAGAGGAGTACTGTGGCTGCACTAGGCTTTCCTCTTTCCTTTAGCTGTACAGTTCTCAATTAGCTTTTAAGTTGCATTATAGATCTGCTAACAGTTGTGCAGTTAAATCATTAATTACCTTCGCAGTCAGTTGGGAACTCAATTTCACTTTGGTTTGCAGTTTGTGTTCCACAGTAGATTACTTAGCAAATCCATAAACATCTTCAGACAGTATAATTTAAAGAAGTTAATGATGAGGAAGTTTAGACAATTTTATCACAAAATAATTCTTAGTTAGGCATGTGAAATAGTGTTTATGAGGAAGAGGGTTTAGCTATACAAATATCAGCCATGTAAGCAAATGGAATGAAAAATTATGTGAGGTTGTGGGTTTTTTCTCCCAGTGAGTAAGAATTTTTTTTTTTTAAATTTCTGTCTAAAAGATTAAGGGAAAAATAAGGATTCAGAGAATAACTAGATTGGGGTCAAAACATCTGAAATTGCTTCTAGCTTTGTTTCTCACCTGTGTGCTAAGCAAGTCTCTGGGCTTCTGAGTTCTGGTTTATTTTTCACCCTTTATCTATTTAAATTAGAAAATCTTCAGCACATTCTGTTGTCAATATATTTACACCTACTCCAGTACAGTCCTAATTTCAATTTGCATACTAAAGAAATACTCTATTGCTACTAATAGATTCACATTCAAATGTAACAAAGCTTTTAGGTGCATTGTGGGTTTTATCTTGGGATGGAGACAAAGGTTTCTACTGCAAGCTTTTCAAAGTCTGTTGATTTTCTAATTAATCTAATTACTCCAATGTGTTTCAAGGCTGCCTTAGTCCAAACATTATTTGCTTTGAGTATGGAGGCCTGGACTTGTTTCTCCAGACAGAAAAGCAAAGCTATCTGGAGAGACTGTTATCACCCTGTCTAAATTGTAAGAATAACAGCAGAGAGAAGCAGAGATATTTTTATAGTGCCTGATGGTCATCTGCCAGGGAGCAGGAGTTCCAGGAGGGGTCTGGTATTAAAAGATGTGTTCTAGCATAAGAAGAAACACCCATCAGGTAACTATTTTTTTGATCTGATAAGGCACTGCTACTAGAGGTGTAAAGTGTTTAAAATTCAAGTTGTCACTTTGCCATGTGTTCTCAGATTGGGGCAATCTTACCTTTCCTTTCCCAACAGACTGAAAAACAAATTGAACATGCCTCCAAAATATTTTGCCCTGCTAGTGACAGGAATGTAGTTATGGAGCAATTGTATTTCTCATAAGTTATGAAACTGGAGAGGAGATCAGTATTGAGAAACTAATGTGTAAAAACGGGAGTTGAATTCCAGTGAATGGAAATGCTCTCCCTCACCCAGGAGAAGATAAGTGAGACTGCTGCAGACTCTGTCCCCCTAATGCAAAAGGAAAATAGAAGAACCTGTGCTGAAAACAATTGGAAGAGAAAGAGAAGGACAGGCTGAGCTGTATTGAATGGCTCTAGACAAGCTGATAGTGTTTCTGACCATATCCTTTTATGGATCTGAGATTTATTCAGATGAAGGCTGAACAGTTACCAGCATAGAGCTTCAAATAGAATGGTAAAGTATATAAAATTGAATGAAAACACAGAAGCTTAACAGAGGACTTTACTTCCTCTAATGTGATGCTATTTTGCATTTGACTCCCCACTGTTCTCTGGGAAAGGCCAGCATGCAAAATGTTCTTTTTATTCCTTCATTAATAATTTGCCTCCATTATGTCAAGCTGTCTTGTTCTTCTTGTGCAGTAAAAGGGTAAAAGAGCTCTATTTTGTAATTATAATCATTTAACTAACATGATAAAGAGGAAATGTTTTGTTAGCAGTGCAGAATTTTCTCAGTCTTCCACCATACAATTTTAGCCATTACTAGACAGTTGACTGATCTATAAACAATTGAGGTGGGTTGACTGTGGCTGGACACCAGGTGCCACCAAAGCTGCTTTATCCCTGCTCTCCTCAGCTGGACAGGGGAGAGGAAATGTAACAAAAGGTTTACGAGTTGAGATAAAGGTATGGAGAGATTTACCAGTTACCACAAAACAGGCCTGACTTGGGGAAAATTAATTGAATTTGTTGCTAATCAAATCAGAGTAGGATAATGAGAAAAAAATCAAATCTTTAAATAACTTTCCTCCACTCCTGCCTTCTTCCTGGGCACAGCTTCACTCACAGTTTTCTCTCTCTCTCCCTCAGCAGGATGGCAGAGAGGGGCTGCAACCAGTTTATCACACACTGCCTCTGCTGCTCCATCCTCCTCAGGGGCAGGGCTCTCACACTTACCCTGCTTCAGCATGGGTCATCCCTGTAGCCCTCCTGCTACCAAAACTGCCTTGCAAACCCAATATAATGAGCTATTAGACATGTTTGGAGAGAGCAAAAATACATTTTACAGAAAAATGTAAAATTTCTGTAAAATGTTTCTGTTTTACCAAGAAAATGCACATTATTTTACACAATTTTTTCAATCTTTGTTAAACATAAAAAGCTGGCATTTCAGTACAGAATAGTACTGAAAAAAGTGAAAAGTTGAAATGCTTTATTAATATTTTGAGGTTTAATCCTTTATCCTCTGTAAATGTTACTTGACAAAAATCGTGTCAGTATCCATGTTTTGGTGGCATCAGCAGTCTATGGGATGTTATCCGATTTGTGTTTTCCTCCTGTTTGCACCTACCTTTTTATTTTGTCCTACTTTTAGGAAAGTTGGTTTGAATTTTAAATATTTGCAAAAATATTTCTATTCTGTCTGGCCAGGGAGCTCCAGGAGCATCATTACCTCTTTTTCTGAAGGCTGAAGGGAATTGATGCACGCCAAATTGCAGCCAAAACACAGACATGGTAGGCGCTCCTCTGACTACACTAATGGCTGCACTTCTTGCACACTCCTGAGGATCTGCTGTGAAATCTGCCATCTGCCAAAAAGTCATGTTAAATCTGTATGATCTGTCATATTTTTGACCACTTCTTTTGATATTTAAGTAATCAGTGCTCAGCCTTGTGTGGTGCTGTGTGGTGCATTGTGCAGGCAGGACTGGCCTGCGTGGTGCACTGTGTGCTCTATGGATTTGTGACCTGTGTGGACTCTTGATGTGTGAGGATGGGCTCACCATGGGCATGTTTCAGCTTGCTCAGAGAAGAGAGGGAAGCACACTGCACTTAAAAAAAACTTCAAGGGAAAGGAACTGTACACAGCTTCCTGAAATCTTTATTAAAGGGTGTCTTACCACGATAGACCAAGTACAAAGGCACTTTTATGTTCCATGTGGCAAATATATCTGAGATACATTGAAGATACTGGCTTTGCCTGCCTTTTGTGTTGTTGTTGTTGTTTGGTTTTGGTTTTTTTGTTTTGTGTTGTGGTTTGTTTTCTCTTTTTCTTGTTTTGTTTTTTGTTTCTTTTTTTTTCCTGGAGATAGGTTAGAGAAATTTAGTATTAAAAGAAAAGCTCAAGAAGGTAAATTCACTCTGTACTGGATCTCTTAAACAAACAAGCCATTCTTTCCCAAGGAGGATTTTCTATCTGAATTGCTCCCTCTTGTTGATGAAGACTATCTGTAGAATTTGGCTCTCCTACAAGTACAACCATGAATAATGCATGTTGACTAGGAAAGAATGGACAGCAAATAACAACAGGAAACAAATACCACACTTTGCAGAACAAATTTCCAGGTGCACAATAATTCCTTCTAAAATCTGTGAACCTCATGGGATTCTCATATATTTTCATGAACACCTGCAAGCAATAAATATCCTGATGCTGCATATTGCAGCTGAATTTGCTGCCTTCATTTGTGTGTGGGAGAAATCATATTCGTATATCTCATCTATCTCCTGTGTCAAGCTCCTCTGCTCTGCTTCGCTGTGCTGCAGTTCAGTGTGAATAGTGGGAGAGCTTGCAGCTACCTCACACACTGAATAGCTTCTTGTGGGGATCCTGTCTGCAGGCAGGTGAAGAATTGCCACAGGACCTGATTAAGTTTGCAGGGAGTACCTGACATTGTTGATAAGGGCTGAGGGACCAGTCCTTTCTTCTGTCTCCCATTCAGGCATCCCACATCCAGCTGGTGGAAGGAAGGGTGATCTTGGTGGGGCTCTTCTTATGTTTACCCTGCAGTGAGGATTTATTCCACCAGCTACTGTAATTTCTCTCTCTGACAATTCTACCAAGTCTTATATTGAGGTAACATTGACAAGGCCTTGACAGCAGTGGCTCTAGGAGATAAGACTCACCAGCAGATAAAAGAGGATATTGGTGCATTTGTGGACAGAACCCCAGCACTGAAAAAATGTGAAGGACACCACACAGGCCTTCACTATGAAAAACTGAAGTAATTTGTAATATATGGTTTTAGTTAATGCATTTGCGACAAGTGCTGTGAAATTTTTTTTTCAGTTGAAAGCAGTCTTGAACTAAAAAAATAATTAAAAAATAACAACAATTTAAAAAAATAGAGTAACTCAAAACCTGGGCTTGGGAAAGTCAGAGAAACACCTTCCAGGATGTTGGCAATTGAGGAAAGGGAGTCAGGATCATCAGATCAGCATGTAATTCAACTCAAACAATGGCATTTTACTGATGGGAAGTCACTTCCCTTAGTGTTTCCTCATTTTGAATTTCTTTATTTGTGTATTCAATTGACACAATGAGAATACAACCCTTTACCTGACTCAGGTGCAGCAATAGCAATACAAGTAAATAGCAAATACAAGTAAAGCCCATTGTTCTTTTATTTCAAGAACACTGAAATAAAGTCAAGAGAACCTCAACAGTTCTGTACCTGCTAGCAATGGATCCATTCCCCATGGACAGAAAAGCCATGTGAATCCCATGAGATTTTCACCTCTTTGCGGATTGGTCTAAGAACTAGAAACATTTAGATAGAAATGTTCAGAAATGAACACTGAAAGGTTTCTAATGTTTCTAAGAAATAGAGACATTAGAAACCTTTCAGTGTTCATGTGTTGCAACAGAATTTGGGCACAGCAGCACTATTTCACAGTCTTGAGGAAAAGGACAATATATGTTTATAATTTCTTCTGTATTTGTGTTATCCGGCCCCTTCATTCCAGAAAAAAAAGAAAGTTGTTTCACTCAGTCCTGCTGGAATTCTCATTCCCCTCACCCCAAGATAGATCAATGCCTCAACTGTCAGTGTAAAAAACATTTCTCAAAAGAATTTCGGGGGTTGATAATTTACCTCTGTGCCAATGGGTATTTTTATGAGAAAGTCAGTGGGTCAAAGTGGCCCTTGTGACAGATCCAAATATATTGCTCTGTTTGAGGTTTTTTTCAATATACACTTCAATAAAGAATTCATGCACTTTGACAGTGCAGAGACTTTATAATTTTTAAATGGAAAACCTGGAATCCATTAATTGGACTCCAAACAACTAGAAGGTGAGACAGCCTATGGCTGTATGTTTTAGAACTAAAGCTTGTTACTAAAATAATTTGCATGTTCTGCATATTCTACAGCTAAGAAAGCACTATGCAAATGTTATAAGACTAAGGAAGAGAACACAACTTTATCTTTATTCCTTAGCCTGATATCCCAGATGGAGAGAGAAGTTACGTATTATTGCAAGAAAAGAAAACACACCCAGATGTGAGATAAGAAAAGTCTTCAGAAAATTGAGCTGTGATTTTGTGATCATGCCTAGCTTTCCACCTAGCTGCCTTTTTGAAACCTGGTCTGGTTGTTTTCTGTAAAAAGGCTTACCTGTACAGACTGTCTCAAATCTGAGCCATGGGGGTGGAGAGGAGAGGGTTTTATTTGTTGTCCATTCTCTGTGGCCAGAAAAAACTGGCCATGAGGACCTAGTCCTTGGAGATCTTACTACAGCCTTTCAATATATGAAGGAGGCTTATAAGAAAAGTGGAGAAAGACTATTTAACAGAGTATGCAGTGACAGGACAAGGGGAAAAGGTTTCAAAATGAAACTGGGTAGACTTAGATAGGACATAAAGAAGAAATTCTTCACTTTGTGGGTGGTGAGATACTGGAACGTGTTAGCAGAGAAGTTGTGGAGATGCCATCACTGGAATTGTTCGAGGCTAGGTTGGAGGGGACTTTGAACAACCTGTCATTGTGAAAGATGTCCCTGTCCATTGCAGAGGAGTTGAACTAGCTGATCTTTAAATGCCTTTTCCAGTTCAGATCATTCTGTGATTCACCTGCTCTATGGACATCTAGGTGCTGTACTGAGGGAAAACAGCCTTCTGCACAAAGAAGCAACAACCTCCCGAGGATGAGATGAGAGGGGAAAGTGGCAACTTGCTCTTAGGAGTTTGAAGTTATTCAGTGACACACTGTCCCTTAATCCTGTTGATTCTGTAGCTGGTGTCTGCTCCTGTCTTAGGACACTAGCAGTTAAGAGAGAAGGAGTAGCATCTGGAATAAGCAAAGTTGAGGTAGAGAAAGGAAAAGGCAGTGCACACAGACTGTCTAAGTCAGCAGTCATACTTTGTAGCAGAGCAGTGATGTCCAAGAATTTGAAACATTGTTTTCCATTCTGATTTGGACAGATAAGGCAGCAGTTGTGCCTGTGAGATGGATTTCCCACAAATGAGAAAAAAGAGTTGCCAGGGAGGACAGCGGGGTGGAAGAGCATGAGAATAAAAAATTATCTTCACAGAGAAAATAACCAGAGTTCAGGAACACCATTCTGGAGCTAGACTTCTGATTAAATAAGTTGCAGTAGACCTAGACTTAGCTTCAATACACATGAAACCAGTTCAATATTGGTTCCTGGGCAGGATGGAGTACTCTTGCCTACCTTCTAGATAAGTGCCTGCCTCACCCCTATGACACCAAAGTGCAACAAAAACTGGAAGGAGGGCAAGTGTGTAGTGAACAAGGCCAGGAAAGGTTGGATTTTCCCTTAGGAGTGGAACAGGATGAGAAAACCTTAATGATCTACAGGTGCAGTCCTGGGACCTAAGCTAAGCTGGCAGATGCCCAGGGCAAGGAGCTTCTGATTCATTCAGTCTTGTCAAGCTCCTAAGGAAGGTGATGCTGCACAAGTGAGACCCAAGAGAAAGCTAAGGCTGATGAGAAAGCCATGGCATGGAGAGGGAAGGCTGAGGGACAGTTAGCAATATATTAGGCTTCTAAAATAATACATCTAATTTCTCCACATGAGATTTATTTCAGTCAGCAGTAAGGCTCATGGCAGAGCATTAACACAACCCTGTGTATCCATGCCTTCTGACTCCTGCCCTGGAAATACACTGAGCTGCTTGGAGGCTAGTGAAACAAATTCAAAACCAAAAAAATAGACTAAGGGTCATGACTGGTTCATAATTGATGAATGCTTTCCCTCAAAGTATATATTCTTCTAATAAGTTTCCTTCAAATGCAGTGGTTGTAATTTTTGGTATTTTCCTATTGAGAAAGCAATAAAATATATGTGATGGCATAAAAGAAATACTTATTTCAGTTGCAGTGCACAATGTTTCTGACTATAAGTTAATGGTTTACATATTAATTCTCTCATCTCTCTGATGGGCAGAAAATTGCTTTAATATAAAAGCAGTTAAATTTGTCATTTCATATCTACATAACTTAGGTTTAAAAATTTATTACAAGCAGTATCAAATTGTTTTATAGCAATTTAGCAGATTTCATGGAAGAAAAATGTGTCAAGTTGGAGGTTGAGGTAAATTTTTTCTCACATCATAATTAATGTACTTTTTATGTTTATTGTCTAATCAATTATTTTAAAGGAGACTGAAGGAATGTAATAAAAGTGATTCTTGGAAAAGTTAAGCTGGGCTTCTGAGAGTGCAGACAGATTTTATTCTTATTACTGAAATAAAAAGATTTAAAATTCAGTCTTCTCAGGTAAAAGTAAAAATGGCAACAATTTTGGATCAAAAATTCTCCTACTGTTCCAGCATGTGAGAGATTAAGAAGGGAAATAATTCAACTGTTTTATCAACTCAGATTTCCATTTGAAAACCATACTTCTGTTCCACAAATTCTGCCAGCAACTTACTCAGCAAAATAACACAGCATGGTCTTATGCTGGGGAATTATATTATCAACTTGACTGAGGTTGCTCAGAGCCATTCCAGGGAAGGCACAAAGTCTGATTCTAATATTAAGTAGTTCTTTGAGTTCATGTCTATCCAGCACCAATTGATGCTGAAAGGCTTTTGTAACTTAGATCATCCACGTAGCATCAGCAATGCTGTCCAAAGGAACTGTAGGTGTCCTTTGTCTTGAGTAATGCTTCAAGGACATTTTTGATTTGGGACTTGAATTCTCTTGTCATCTGGAATTAATTCCATTCAATAATTAATTAAGCATTGTTTTTATTATTATTATTATTATTATCTGTTTTGCATTAAAAGCCATCCCTAGGCAATGCACTGGAAAGGATGATAGTTTAATCTCAAGTCTGAGAGAAGGTTTTTGCAGCAATTTCTGATACTGGGAAAATGATCTGTAGCAGGAAAATGTGACTGTCTCTTTTTCTTCTCCTCACCCCCATTTTAGAAATTGTTCATGGATTTTTTCTCTAGCTCTTCTCTCTGTAACATCCACTATAACGAAGTGTACCAGTTACATTGATTTGTGTTCTGCCCGTGTGATTCATGGCATGCCATTGTGGTCATTATAATTGAGTTCCAGAATGAAGATAAGCAAGAAAAAGATAAAGCGATAACCTCCAAAAAGCGAGAGATTAATGAGGGGCCTTAGTCCTGAAGAAGGCAGTGAGTGCATGTGCTTGGGAAAGTTAGGTCTTGCCAGAAGGGAAAGGAAGTAAATGTCTTTAACTATTACATGTCAGAAACTCCAAAAAGGGTAAAATGGTACACTTTAGGTAAGATCTGGGAAAAAAAGTAAAGTTTCTTCCTTTTTTATTCCCTTCTGGCCCACTTTCCATTTTAAAACATCACCTCCATTACTTTTCGACTCCTTTCCTTTCTGCTGCAGGGTACCAGCTAATCATCCGAACACAGTGAAGAGATGTAACAGAATTTTAAAAAGTGTAGACTTGATTTCTAAATGCCTATATCTGTTTCATAAAATATACCCATCAACATACTAAGTTTATCTTTTTTTAACATTGATGAGGGACCCAGATTTAACTCATATCTGTAGGAGAACATAACTTTCAGGGGAAAAAAATCCAATCTGAACTTAAATATACTATTGATTTTTTTTGCATTTTTCTCTATAAGATTCATCTTCCAGTGAACTCACTCTTGAATTTTTTAATATTCTTCTTGATTTTCAACTCCAAGTTTTTCATAGGCAGTTGCAGCACAGTATGGATAGCCTATCCTTTCTCAGCTAATGCTCTGTCTTTTGCTTCAGACCTTGCCTTACCTTTTGGTCATGGCATTTCATTGATACCTCATGTTCATTTCAGTGTGACACGAATCTTAAAGAAAAACTGTTCATTTCCATTAATTATTTCAACTTCTGTTAATTCTTTATTGAGTCTCATATCAGTGCTCTAATAATTTGCCCAGGATCAATGTGAACCTGACAGACCTGTGATTATGCAAATAATTCCACTTACATTTGTTAAATAGTGGCATCCTACCAGTTTTTTGTAAGCTTCAGGAGCTTCCTGAAAAAGATGCAAAATACCCCCAAAACCCAAAAAACACACAAACAAAAAGAAAATACCACCACCAACAACAAAATCTGCAAAGTATGAATGTTTCACATGTTCTTGGGACTTTTTCTCTAACTTTTTAAAGAGAAATGTTTCCCAATTTACTGTAGAGAATGAGCTGTAAAGAGAATAAGCAAGAAATAACAAGGCCCATATAAGGTATAATAAAAATATTTGTTATGTATTTATTTTTCACTATAGAAATCTTGAAAGTTCTGTTTTCAACTTCCATTAATTAAAATCTGGAAAGATATTGATATATAAAGATATATTCACAATGTGAATATAATCTATTGAATTTTAAAATTGACATAAAATGTCAAGATTTTTCTTTTTTTTAAATACAGACATAGAGAACTAGACCTTTCTCTGAAAACCATTTTTGTCTGCTTTGGATGAAGAAAAGTGTAGCTCGTTTAGTTGGTGAATAGGAGAATTTAGTTCAGCAGTTCTGGAAAGCCTGGAAGGAATGCTCTTTCCCTCATCTAATGCCAAATATACTCTGGATAACGATATTTGCCTGGCAGAAGAGACTGAGAACATCTGCTACCTCAGCACCCCTAGTCCCCACATTCCTGGGACTAGCAGGTGTGGATACTGGTTGGATGCATGCATCAGAAAGGGAAAGCATCCAGCAAAATATTTTGAAAGCAGGAAACCATTTGCCCGCAAAATAAAACGTAAATATTTCAGGACAACTAAAAAAAACACACTCAGATTTCATCAGAGTCACAGAGACCTATTTGTGATGCTTATTAACTATTAACATGAGATAATTTATAAGTTTGAGTGAGTTTTTAACTATTGTGGAAATACATTAGCTGGCAACAAGCTGTAATGCAAAGCGTATGTGGGGACAGCCTGTCTCAGAGCTTGCTAAATGCTTTGTTTTTTATGCCATCTGTGTGCTGCTATCTTTATCTAGCTGAGGATTTTGTTTATACATCTATATTTAGTACATTGAAAAGAAGGGGGAAAGAAAAGATAATTATTTTGTTTTCTTTTTCAAATGAAGCTAGGATGACATCCAAAGCCTACCAGAGTAGAAAACCTGGGCTGGGACTGACCTTAGGGTGAGATATTTGTGTAAACACCTGATATTCCTTAAATGATAATACTGACCAAACAATGCTAAGATCCTCTTATGAATTTCTTTCAAAGGATGGATTCAGGTTCTAGGTTTCCTCAGCATCTGCTGAAGGTTGGCAGGTAAAACAAAAGTCCTGTGGGAACTGTGCCCAGGAGTAGTGAGGGCTGCAGTCAAGGAGTAGCTATTTTAGGTTGAGAGCAAAGGCATTGGTTCAGTTACTGTGCAAGTAAGGTGTGATAAATGGATGGAGATGAGAAGACTACAGTGTTGAAAGATCCTCAGGCAGGGATGAAGATGGAGCTTGAAGCTGGAAAGAGTTGAATGTACAGATATGGAAGGGTGAGGAAGCGTGGACCCTGGCTACCAAGATCTCTCTTTGTAGCTTAGTTATGGATATAACTTGGCTAAAGAAGCTCTAATCTTATAGTGCAAATGAGAAAGTAATGACACCTGTCATATCCTTTCCATGGGAAAGGAGCTAGCACTCATTTCCAATTTATCATTTTGTAGCAAAGGAAAACCAAAACACTCATGTGCTTTTCTGACCCAAATGTAATACTGTGAGCTATTTTCTGGATAGGCAAAGCCTTTATGTAACTTGGTGATGGACTGTGAGCGTGGGAAGACCTGAGCTCTGAGTTCCTCTGCAAACTTTCTGCTGACATGGGATAAATAATTTCACTTCTCTGTGACTAATTTTTTAGATGGCATTTGGTAGAGGGAGGAGAAAGGCAACATTAAGACTTTGAAAGATGCATAGGTTGAACCAACATAGTTCTTGAATATGCCCCTGTAATTCTAGAAAAGTTATACTACTTTATATTTACCAAGTGAATTCTTGTCCCCTGTTTAAGATTTTCAGATTTTAAGTTTAAGACTTTCTTTGTTTATGTACTTTAAATCTATATTTGGTCAGGGTGTTTAACAGGATGGACATGCAATTCTTCTGCTAATTAATTAAAACAAAGACACTTTTGTCTTGAACCAAATAACAGGAATAACATTCAACTGGAAATAAGAAAAAGAGTTGATGAGACAAGATTTGTACTATAAGCCACCGTCACTTGATCAGTGGTAAGCATTTGTTTCCATTGTGTGGGTAACTTGAATGCTTGACAGCACATCTGAGCAGTTAAGTTAGTTCTGCCTTGAGTTAAGCGAAATCTGGTCTGTGCTGGGATTTTCTGAGGATTTCATCAGCAATTCTTTCTTGCAGTCTGTGGTTTTCACCAGTTTTCCCCTCTTACGTTTATACCTGGGAGAATATCTCCCAGAAGACCTGGTTTCTTTTTCTTAAAGTATTCTGTGGCTTTTTCTAGCAGTACTATAAACAACAGGAGAAATTGTCTGTCCTCAATAAGGAAAGATAACACAGAGAGTTAAACAAATGGATTTTTAAAGAGTTTATGCTCCTGATTCCTTGGAAGTTTCTCTGTGAGTTGTGCTGGTACTAGTAATGATGTATCATTATGATGAGATTCTGGTCTACCTGTGCTGCCAGAACATACCCCTTTAGAGATATTAGATTGCTCAGTTTTAACTCTGCTGATCTTACTGCCTGATACTGGATCATAAAAGACCCTGGAGTCATGGTGACAGTTGGAATAAGGATAAAGAATGTGACCATATGGTGCTTTCTATGTTATAGGATGCAATTGTGTAACTTGGCATGGCTCACTTTGTGAACCAAGAATGCTGGAGACAGATATATCGCTGGGAGATAACAAATTTCACATATCCGACACAAGACTGAAGCTCACGTCTCTGCTAGAGCTGTTTTGATCTTATCTACAAACTTATCCCCATGCCATGCCACAGAGCTGTCAGTTATCAGCGCTGTATCTGCAGAACAGCTGGAAATTTGGATTTTAGGCCATCACAAAGTAGAATTTTGCCCCTGCTGAGCAGATTGACAGGTAACTTATTTGGTTCTTTATGCACAGATTGTGCCTGTGACCTCCAGCAGCATGGACAGCTGCCTATCTTTTAAAATTACCAGCCTCTCCAGTCTATTCTGAGTGCCTCTGTGTAAAATAGGATTAGATGAGTAGGAAATACAATGTATTATTTTTAAGAGATCATTTGTAGCATTTAACTGTTAAGCACAGCCAGTCATACTTCTTGCTTAACAAATCATTCAGACTGATAGAGGTGAGCCAACCTCTACAAACTAAAAAAAAAAAAAAAAACCCACCAAAAACTGCTTAAAAGTCAGGATTTTCAAATAGCCCCTTCATAATGAGAGATGAACCAGGATCCTGAACTTGAATCAATGAACTGACTTGTTCACCATATTAGTCACATGCAACAGAAAGGCATCAAAATCACTTCCTGATAAATCATTCATTCCTTATAAATGCATTCACATCGCTTTATACTGATACATAAATGCATGAGCCCTTAATTTAGTCTGATGTCACTCTCCAGTTCAGGTCTCCCATGGTCCTATAGCTACTGTGAGACAGGGCAAATGCCATCAACCAGGGAAGAATGAGTGGCACAGCGTATTTCCAGAGCAGGTATAATTACCATTTTGTGTGCCAATTAATATTAGATTAAAAAAAAAGACATCCTCCAAAGAAACCTATTTATTATTTAAAAGCCCCCCAGGGTATCTTCTGACATGGATTGGTGCTACAGCAAAGCAGAGGCATGAAAGCAGCTGAAAGCAGACAAACTGTTAAGCAGCATTTAATCCTTTATGCATGTTTTATACATAAACAAATTGGAATGTGTAGATCAATGTCCTCCAGCTGTTTTTCAAACCCCATTCTGCCTTCATTAAAAATTTAGGGAGGAAGTTTCCAAACATAGATATGATGTCAGGAAAGACAGGATAGGATCTTTTTTTCTTTTTTTCCCCTGAGCGGTTTTCTTAAAACCACTACTGCCTCTTGCTCAAGTAGCAGTACACTGCAAAGTGTTCCTTTGCCACAGCAGCTTGCACATTAAATCCTCTATACAGTCTTTTAGTGCTGAGTCACGTTAATTAGACAACAGATATAACTGCCTGATAAAGTGTCCTCAGAGAGAGCCAATTTGGCCATATCAAGTTCACACGGGAGTCATAAAATACCAGGCTCAAATCAATTCCATGTAAACTCAGCCTATTTTCAATGACGTAGTGCTCTATGGCTCCTTGAGCATTTATTCTAACAGCCACAGTGAGGATTCATTGATTTAATCAGAAAGAAAGTTTTTCAATTTACCCTTCCTTGTCATTTAATATCTTGACAAAAAGGGAAAAATTTGTTCTCAAGACTGAGGTGGAGAAGAGCAGGATGAAATGAGGGTGTTGGTGGCCTGCTCAGCATTTCAGAGATTGGCATTACAGGGATACTGCCTTTGCAGTTTCTGTTCTTTCCCATAGGTCTTTCCCTTGCTGAGGGCTGCACTCCTCTCCCAGCCTAGTGGTACTTCTGAGCTTCATAGCAGGAGCTGTCATGACCAGGTCCTCATTTCAGCTAATGGGAGGGGTTTAGCAATAAATAGCTCTTCTGTATCTTTGACAGTACTGTTGTTGTCTTTACTAGCCATATGCTGATCATAAAGCCCCAAAGCTGAATCCTCTCCCATCTAATTGCACGAATGCAAAAGGACAAATGTGGTGACTTGTGGAGACCTCCAGAAGGGCATATAACCCTGTTTCCTGGATCCTGTGTCCTTTAGCATACAGCTCTGCCTTCGCTACATCCCATTTGCAGCAGTTTGAGTTTTCTGATTTTGCATCCTAGTTTTGTGTGTGCTGGAAACACTGAGCACTACCCTGAAACCACTGTTAGTAAATGCAGAGATCTGAGCTCTATGCCATGTCATCCATTCCCTCTGAGATAGAGAGCAGTATCTCTGCCTTACTTCAAACCTGGCATGAATTTCAGTCAGATTCTTTACCTGACTACTGCCTGCGCTGAGTTAAATGGGCTGCCACAATGCCAGATTATTTTTTCTTGCTTTGGTATTACTTGGCTCCCTCGAACATGCAAAAAAGAAAAATGCCTCTTCCATGGCAAAATATGAGCTGGGATTTCCACTCCATGTGCCTTGAATTTAGAATCCTGGGACCTGATTCTAAACAGCACTGTAAAGTCAGTTAGTCTTACAGATGTTCAAAAGCTGTAAAATTCACACACGCACACACGAGCACCTAGACCTGCCAACTTTAGGCCCTCTCAGCAGCTGCTGTTAGATGCAGCTCTCATTTACCCTTTACTCCTACACTAGGGTTATTACTATTAAGAATTAATATCCAGCTGCTGTATCACAGACCTGTGGGAGTCTCAGTTTTGTAGTGGATGGGTTCTCTGCACAGAAGGCTTGCAGAGCACTTGAAGGTGAGCGGCACCATATAAAAGTAATAGATTATTAGAGCAGGCAGACTGTATTATGAGTTTCCAGTGCATAAACACTCCAGCCTTCCTAGCTAGAGAAATTAAAATGTAAACACAAGATGCTGCTTTACTGCTTTCACATCTGGTGTTGTAACTGGCTTTACTGTGAGTATTTTCAAAACAGCCAGATTGTTCAGAACAAAATCGCAAATACCACATCTGCTCCTGGAGGTCTCCAGGAGTCTTGCACCCGGATGAAAGAAAAAAAAATAAAATTGTCAGCACTTGATAAATNAATACCAGGAAATTCAGGGAAATATAGTCAGAAGCACTTGCCTCATTTACACTAGGAGGACAGTTCTTGCTTTCTAAGAGCATAGGTTACATACCTGAAGTCTCCAAAGTATGAGATTTCATGACCTTTATTGTATTTAATCCATGTTTGAATAGATGCATGAACTATGCATCTATTGCATAGTTGCATCTCAATCCTCTAACTCCATCAGAGGTGTAGAAGTAAGGATAAATATTAGCTGGAAATTCAAATTCTGGGCATGTTTTCTTTCACTACAAGTTGCTTCAGAACATCTTTATGGAGGAGAGAAAAGATACGTTTATGTGTATGTATATAGATAGATACAGGTAACCATCAATGAAGGGCTTTCCTAGGTCAGAGGCTCCCACTGGCTAAGACAATGTTAGTAAATGAGGAAGTCACCAGCAAAGAATGGATTTGTTGTTTGTGTTGCATCATAAGTTGCTGACATGAAGCCAACAAGCTGATCTGTCTTCTAAATCATGTGCCAGGTTGGAATTCCTTCTTCCCTTCTCTTCATCTTGCTTCCAGGCTGCAAGGACACTACCGTGAAACCAGATAATTTATAGTTGCCTCTTTCCACTCTTTTCTCAGACTCTTTGCAATAACCTATAACCTAAAGATCTAAGACTGGAAATGTAATTTCTCTCGGATCTCCCAACAGAATTTAATAAACCCAAAACCCAAACAAACAGCTGTCTGTAATTTATTTCCCTATTGTGTGAAATCTTCACCCATATTTACAAGTGATAGATCCTGATAGTGCTGCTTGTTGGCAGCCCCATTAACCTTTGCCTTGGAGAGTCTTCTCTTCTCTTCTCCAGACTGAACAATCCCAGTGCTCTTAGCCTTTTTTCAAAGGAGAGGTGCTCCAGACCTCTGACCATCTTCAAGGCCTTCCTCCAGACTTGCTCCAACAAGTCCACATCCATCTTATGTTGGAGACTATGGTTTAGTCGAACCTTAGCAAGAAAAGTGATAATAGAAAAAGTTGGTGTCTACACAGCACAGTTTGTGACTGCAAAGATACTTTATGCCCCCTCATGTGTGGGCTTGAATTCTCAGCATCTCTCAGTGCTGGCTGGTGTTAAAATGGTCAACATCCCACCAGCTGCAATTGAACCCAATGGACAAGCACAGAAATCAGAACAACCCCGTTAACAAGGAGTCTTAATTACAAGCTGTGAAATGCAGCCAGCCCTGTGGCTGATGTTGGTGTGGTGTCACTAGAGGACCCCCATCCACCAAAGTGACCTTCAGACATGATGGATTTAGGCTTTGCTCATGGCTGTGAGCAGTTGTGAATGTGGGCCTGGGTGTCAACTCAAGACCACTTTGGATACAGCAAAATTGTAATATTAATTTTAGTACAGAGACTCAGTATTTCATTTCATTTTCACAGCCAATAGATAAATAAGGCCTTTCTCCAACTGGACTGGCTGCAAACCTGCCCCTTGTAGTGTTTTCTTAACCCAGTTTTAGTAAAAGTGATGTTTGAGAATCTAAATACATTGAACTAAAATATAAAGCAAGAGAGGGTGGAACTGAGAAGCTCCATTCTTAATAATGAACCAATTTCCTTATCTTAAACAAAACTCTTACTCCAGCTGTGGATGTGCAGCTTTCTGTGACTGATAACTTTTGTTATTACATTAATTCCCAGTGTCAGAAGAAATATTTTGACAAAAACATCTCTGATTCTTTGTGTGACTGGATGCCTTTTGTTGCATGCCAGAGGTAGAATATAGAAAGTGCAGATCCCTATTTGACAGGCACTGGTTTGATTGCACAGGCTGTTAGCTGTCAGCTTGGCATTCCAAAGAAACAGAAAATGCAGACAATGAGTACAAGATATATTCTCCTGTGTTTGTTACCTGAGGTAAATAAATACAAAATGGCCAAAGTTTATATAGATATCTATAAATTCACCTGACTTTAAAGCCTAAAAATAATCAATTCCTCAGAATGCTCCCCCATCTTTACCCAAAACTGAATTAGCAAGCAAAGAAAAACTATTTCTCTTCAACTGCTGCAGTACTTTATATTTCTCTTGCTTGGTAAGATGATGATTTTTCTAGTGGTATTAGAGTGTCTCTTGTGGCAATTTCAGGTAATTATGATTTAGTATGAACAAACCTGGAAAATGCATGGAGAAAAGACTGGAAAGATTATAAAGTCATCATTGCAAACAAATTTCATAGAGACATGGATTGGCAGATTGTCTCTGTTTCTTTTCTTGTTTTCTATCTTTTTCAGAGAAATAACATATAATTGTGAGAGACCTCTGCAGATAATTTACAGACCTTTTCTTTGGGCATCATCAGAGGAGACATTGTGCATTAATCTAGGAGCAGATAGATAGCTTTGCATTTCAGCCACCATATCCCTACAGGGGCTCTTTGGAAGGGAGAAGAAGCTGGTGGTGACATGCAATATCCATGCAATATCCATGCAATACCCAGAACGAGCCATGCACAAAATAAGCCATTCCTGATTAATGATGGCTCTGCTGGATTAGGAATTTTCCTAGAAAGTGATCTATGGAAGCAACAGTGACACAAAACCAAAGGGGAAAAACAAAAAGCCAGAAGACAATTCTGGAAGGCTTATTCAAGAGGTGAGTCTACCTCTCTGAGAGTGTCCCTGTTTAGCCCAGACATTTAATTGTTCCTTCTGCAAATAGCATCTGATGAAACTTCACAGGGTAACCTTCAAGCCTAGTAACTTCAGTTATTAAACCAAAGTTGATCCTTCCCTATAGACACAAAAAATTCTCTTTGCAGGCCTGGGGACTGAATGGAGTTTGAGCCATTACCTGAACCTCCTTCTCACTGCAATTGGTCACAGACATCTGACCTCCTTTGGCCACAAGAAGCCTGTTGTTATCTCTGATATATGTCCTGATTCTACAATTTCTTTTTGTTTTTTATCTTTTAATTCTAGTCTTTAGTACCAAGATCATTGTTGCTGCATTCTTCTAAGTGACAGCCAGGCATGAAATGAAAATAAAAGTTGTATAAACTGTATAAAAGTGAGAATATACCCAGTATTATCCCATCCTGCTTGAGTTCTACATTCTTTGTCAACAATCCATTAAGCTGTTCATAGTCTGAAGAGCAGATTCAAGTATAAGCCCCTTTTAATGTACATTGTCTGGCAAAGCACACCCAAAAATCTGTATTTGATGGATTGTTGTAGGACTACAGTTCTGCGTAAGAGGAAAAACTTAAAACCCAGAATTCAAAAGTCAAGTCTTGCCAGTAGTATATCAAGCATATTTATTCAGTAAACTCAAAGACAATCTACCTTTCAAATAACTGCTTTCAGAAACAGAAATGAATTGATTTAAATTTAACCGAGTGAACCTAAGGCATTACAAGAGAATACACAACAGCCAAATGCAGAGAGATAAGGTCAGCTAATAAAACTAACTTCTGTAACAGCTGTAAAGTAGCCATTTCAGCAAATCACTATAAAGACCTACTATCTGGGACAGGATAAAAGTAAATGTTTTAAGTTCAATGTGCTATGCATTTAGTAAATGATGTTTAAACAAGAAAAGCAGGAAAACACTTTTTTTGTGTGTTTTGTGAGTTTTAGAATTTGTAATTAGGGATAGGAGGAGATGCAATAGAAGTGGTTTGCCCAAAACCAAAGGTAAAAAAAAAAAGTCAGTTGAAGAATGAGGTCTAAACTCCAGGACTGTATGATTTCCACTTTTGTATTCTTTCTCACAGACCTCTCTGCTTATCTTTTAATAGAAAAGCTATTAAAAAATATTGAAGCAGATAGTCATTCTACCTATCCTTTCAAATCATTCAGCTCTACAGATTCTGTGCAGTGTAAACAGTTCAATTTGGAATGTTGGCCTCAGGGAATACCCATAAAGGATCAGAAATAATCTGTCCCCATAGTATGGGTGCTTTATACCTTAAGATTGGTCTCACAACATTTCTAAGCTGTAGCTTTTCTTAGTCAGGATTCTAAGTGGTGTCACTTGAGTGCCTCTATTGATAATCAGTATGTTTTTTTGTTTACCTCCAGTACCAGCTTATTTTACCCAGATATCACCTACTGCTAGACATAAAGTCTAGACAGGTTTTGTGATTGTATCTACCCTTACTGCTGTGGTCCTGGGGCTTCCCTGGGACTGTAGCCAGAGCCATCTTTCTTTTGCATCAGCCCTTGGGGCCATTGATCAGCTCCAGCAGGGTATGAATTTCCATTCTGAAAATCATTTCGAAGCCCCAGACTGCAAAGAGAGATGA
>WBNO01021602.1:0-44746 GCA_013400575.1 Peucedramus taeniatus | reverse complement strand
TTAAAAATTCCTTTTTTTCCTTGGGGTTTTTTTTTTTTTTTTTTTTTTTTTTACTAGCTTCTCATTCCTTGTATTTCAAAAACAAAGGGGAAGAGAAAAATACATTGGAATCCGCTTGAGAGCTGAATGCAATTCCTGTTCTAAGGTACTTTATTCATGCAGCAGATCAGTGTAAAATAATACTCACTGCCTACCTGAGCTAGTACTAATCATTGTTTACCTAGAATTTAGATAGTTTGGACATCATCTTGCAGAATATGAGAGGTTTTGGTTTTGATTTTGATATGTTTTGATATTTAATTTTCAATAGTGAAGAGTTAGGGGAAAAAAAAAAAAAAGAAAATTCTACCAGGCTGTAGAAATATGTATCTGTTTCAATGTGAATCTTGGAATTTTGGCACTGTCATTTGCTTCATGAGATCTTGGAATTTTCTCAAACGAAAAATTCTACATTTTGACAACACACAAATCAGATACACCAAAATTCTCTGGGGGACACAAGGTGTGGACTGAAGGGGATCCCTTCCAAAGTAATTGGAAAAATAGTTTTAAAGACTGCCTCTCAGTACTGTCCTGAAAGAAAACTGAAGCTTCTTTTATAGGAAAAATGAAAACCAAATAAAAAACCAATTCCCTCCCCACCTCCTCTCCAAATGAATGTAGTGTATAGCTGATTGTAAGAAAAAAAAGTAAATTTGCATAGAGTTACCTGTAAGACAACAGAAACAAAAGAATTTATGTAAAACACATGGTATTACCTTTGCAATTCATTTTGCATATAATTTGTTTCCTTCACGTGTATACCTTCAGCGTTTCATATGGGAAAAAATGGAAGCTCATTAGCTTTAGTGGGCCATTTACATACTTCCTGCTTTAAGCTTTTTTAGCTTAAAGCTGCCCAGTCTCAGCGATTTTATTTATTATGAATATTTATATTCATCCGCACCATGATAACCACATTTTATTACAGTACATCCTTCAAACAAAAGGGTAGATTATAAGATTTTTCCCCACACATTTTTAGTAATCACTTTTCAAACAGCTCCTATTATAAAACACTTTCTTTATGTGGAATATAAGCTGTAAAATAATATTCACTGCATATCTGCATGTGTACTAAATATTCTTTATGTAGCATCTAGATAATTTAAAATATAGGGACATCATCTTGCAGTTCCATGAGGCAGTCAAATTCACCATTTCTCTGTATTTTGTCTCATTTTAATCTGTAGCTGTAGGCCTTCCTATTAGCAGCTTTTTCCTCTTTATTTGGCCTGTATTTTATTTTATTAGTAGCTTTCCCTCCTTTCTGTCAGCGTGATTTTATTTTACTTTATTTTTCCTCTTTTCCATCCAATTTTGCATTATGGAGAAAGGAGTCTGGAAGCTTTTGCTGACATACAGTGAATAAAGAAACAGGATGGCAGAGGTAGTTGATCTCGTGGTGGTAATCATGCACAGAAATGGAAGAACTGCAGGGTGAACTTTTTGATCCATAGCATGGAGCTGTGCAATGATCAATTGCCTGTCCAAATCTGCTCCGTACTTATTATTTTTATGGAAATGTATCATCCCAGCTTCTGTTATGTATACTCAAGCTTTTCTCTGTCTCCACCCCTTGATGTTCCAACTACTTCTGTAAGATTTAATAAAAATCCTGAAAACACAAACATTGCGCCTTTCGAATGCCTGGGTTTTGCAGTATTGCAGCTGTAAAATCAGAGCTCCAACTCCACTTTCTGAGAAGCAGTATTAGAAAATGGAGATTGTGGATAGCTTAATGGAACTGGCCTACTTTCTAGAGCCATTTGTTTTGATGAGAGCCTGAGTGTAAATTCTGTGCAGAACACAGACAGCTATTATGCAGTTAATTATGCACAAAGTAAACATGTACAATTGCAAACATCAGAATGCCACCTAATAATGGATAACCTGAGATTTATGGTATGCATGCCCAATCTGTAAAGGCTTCTACTCATGAATCTAAAATGAATGGAACATTACCCAAATGATCCAGAATGAAGGATTTAACGTATCTCTCTACCCTTATTGCTACTTATTCCCTGTCAGCAGATTTTTCATCTGGTTTTTATTTATTGCACATAAACACTACACAAATGGTTTGGTCATATTTAAGAACATATGGTCTGTGTTTCTGATTACTGGTTATGCACTTTTTTACCAATTACTTGTTAAAGTAATCACTTCTTTAATTACACTGGTCAGCAGATAATGATTTTGCCTTCATTTACTTGAAGATTAACTGCAGCAAAGCCAGTTGTAATGTGAGTGTCCCTGGAAAAACAGGGCACATCCTTTTTGCACATATTCATTCTCTTTCTATGTAGGTGTTTTTATAAATGTGATTGCAGTCTACATTTATTCTTACTTCAGGTTTTCTGTGCCAGAGACTGAGCAGTGCTCAAATGCAGTTAGCACACTTGTGACTGCATCAGAGCGCCTGCTAATGGGAGTGTTGTCTCATGAACTACAATTAACCCTCATCATCTCCACTGTGCCTCCTCTGCAAGGAGAAAATGGCTTCAAAAATTCATAACTAATTGTAAAGTAGTAAGAAAACCAACTAAACTGCTAGAGAAGCTTGTCAGTAAAAGGCAGTTGTTATTTTCTCTTTCTGCACTTGGATTTCCTAGCTTGTTTTATTTTTTTTTAAGGGAATAAGAAAAACCAAGCCCCCAGACCCTGAGACATCTTTTGCAGCTTTTCTGTACAGGATCTGTGACACAGGGGACAAAATATTTTGCATGTTTGAATAGGTCACCGCATCAATGGAAATACTGCTGACATGGCTATCCAAGCCTCTTTTTCTTTTGGATTATTATTAATTACATGTAATGTTCTGCTGTAATCAGTTTTTGTTCCTTTATACTTGCTTCCTGACTTTATTCATTTCTTTGTTGTCTGCTAGGTCCTGTTAAAAGATTTCACTGATTCAATTGCTTTGTACAATTCCTTTGTCAGGGGTATTCTAGGAAAAGAAAGTACAAAAGAAGTGGAAAAATAATTCAGGAATGTGTGCATTATACATTTCTACATAAACTGGATGCAGGGATGGGTTTGAGGATGTGCTCTGTCATCATGCCTGTTATTTAAATGTTATCATGCTCCCAGTCACAGTTTTGGCACCAGAATTTTCTGAAACAATGGCTGGGTAAAATTTGGGCCATAGGATGTGTCAGGGAGCTCTCATGTCCCCACTCATGAGCAATATGCAGTGTAGCAATTCTGCCTGGTACAGTCCTCCAGCAGTAGCCAGCAAGACTGGCATCCTCAAGCACTACCATGTGCCCACATAGAGGGTACACCCACAGCCCCCCAAAAATCCCCCACCATCAAGCAGTGAAACACTGGTAGACTGCAACACAGATTTGTCTGTAATCTAGGCACATTCAACTGAAAAAAAAACATAGAGATGATAAGCATGACTTAAGGTGTCTGAGGCTCAGGGAAAGATGAATACTAAGTGCTGTGTAGTGTGGATACAGCCAAGCCAAACCATTTGTCCAGAGACTGGACCCTGTCTTTGTTTTATTTGACAGCAAATATTGGGATTCCATGGAGAGGGATGAAAATGCATCGTACTGTGAGATATTCTTGTCTACAGGTGGATGGAGTACTTATAAAATGTAATGAACAGATTTTTGTGATGTTTAGAGAAGGGCAAATTATGTACCTCTATGAAAAACATGAGGCTTAATTAAAAGTTTTTTTTTTTTTTTTTAATGCAGCATATTTCCCTTATACATAACTACAATTCTACTACAAAAGAAATGTTGTTATTACTAATGTTGCCGAGGCTGAAGTGACAGATGTGCTGGACTCTATAATTCTCTTCATATAGATCACATCAGGAAATTCATTTGAAATAGAGAAGGAAGCACTGTGGTGATGTGAGATACATTGCTGTTGGCACACAAGCTGTCTAATTCAAAGCTAGCTTGTACAGTTCTGCCTTTGACTGCGATTCAGACATGCTTGGATACATAACATTGTTGATGTTTGAACTACTTAGGCACTGTTGGCTTTCCAAACATTTTGTTATGACAGCCCCTACCCCTGTAGGTAGAGGGAAAGATGCCATACAGCCACACTTTCTTCCAAGCTGTTCATCTTATTCCACAAGATGTTACATCTCACAAAAAAAAAAAAAAAAAANAAAAAAAAAAAAAAAAAAGGCAACAAAAACCCCCGTTTCCCCCCCCCCCCCAATAAACAAAATCAGCCAAACCCCAAACCACTCAGTTATATATTATTAGTAAAGGCATATTTTGTGAAATTACCTGAAGAAGAAATGAAACAGACTGGAGAATTAGTAACCACAGAAACAAACCCCAAAGTAAGAAGATAGGTATGTCTTCTCTATTCTGGGTCATTAAAGGTTGTAGGTCACTATTGAGTACTGCATTGCCTCATTCATTTTTACTGCTTTGATGGTCCTGCCTTCTTTTCCTGCATTTTTGCTGAATCCATCCTGCCACCTGTATTAAGGGGTTATTTCCTTACACTGTGTAAAGGGGAGAGGGAAGTGCTGCTTTCATCTTTAGGAGACAATAACGTGTTTTTTTCCCCGCTTGTTTTTTTTTGCACACTTGTTCTGTAATTAAAGCTAACAACTCAGTTGTTCCTTACGAGCATTTTTTACCAGCATAGCTCTTTAATTTTTTTTCTCCTTTCCATTAATAATTTTATCTTTGATTACTATTCCTTTCTTCTAGATCAGTCTGCTTCCACATCAGATATCTTGTTCCTGTCATTGCAACCTGCTGTGTGAATCAGGTAAGCCTGGTAAGATACCTTTACAGAGCAGCCTTGATTGTGTTTGCTGAGCTGTGAGAAAAACAAGAAGTGTAAAAAAAAACAACTCAGAAGCTTGCTTTTGAAAGAATCAACCCCTGCTGAACCTCCAGTACAGAAAGAGAACTTTACACTTAAATGTAAAGAGACTTAGTGAAGTCTTGTGCTGAGAAGAAGCCATTTCATGTTGTTAGCTTGATCTTAGTAGTTTTTTTCTATTGAATGTACTGCTCCAGCAGTATGTTACACCCAGTTTGCATAGAGGTAAATGACAACATGCTGCCCAAGGCACTGGGAGTCAAGCCCTTACACTTTACCAAAGAGTTGTGGAAGCACAGCAGTTACCCCAGCAAGGCTGAGGCTCTCTTGCAGCAGTCAGGCTGACAGGAGGGCATACAGCTGCAGAAAGCCTCTGGGGCTGGAGGGACCTCTGATCTTAAAGGCAGCTTTGCAGCTGGAACAATTACTGCCACACATCCAAGTGGATGTGAGGGCGACGGCTCCCAGCCTGAAGCCTACAAACAGGCATCCTCTGCTAATTGGGAACAGAGGAAGTGGAGATCAGAGAAGTTAATAAGTGTGAAGTCAGTACTGTGGCCAGTTAATAGCAATACTCTTTCTTGTTATGCCCATGAATGTGTTACAGAAGTATTGGCAAATTTTATCCTGCCTGTAGGGAAGTGGGTGGCTGACACGGAATAATAAAGACTCTTTTCTTTTAGCTGCTAGTTTGAAGGCTGCTCAGACTAGAAATGGAAAAACTGTACCAGATGATGTTCCCTCTGATGGCAATCAATAGTCTTCAAGTATTTATTTGTTAGCAGGAGTCTGTTTCATGAAAATTCCCCTTTAGCAATAGAATTACTTGCATTTTAACAAATCAGGCTTGGGGCATGGGTAACCTTTGTGACTGTCAAGAATGAATGCTTCTGATGGTCTTGCTGCTTCTGCCCTTTTCATCCCCTGAGAGTCCAACAGAAGTTGGCAATAAGTCTTGGATTAGGACTGAACTAGGAATGCTTCCCTGCTATGAAAAGGAGCCATCAAGCAGTGGTGGGAGAGAAGGGAAATACATATCCTGAATGAGGGGATTTAGCAACTGTACTGAGGTCCTAGAACTGGAATAGGTTTGGTGTTGGGCCAAAATATGGTCAAGTAGTAAATGTGGAAGAAGTCAGGTAATTACTTAGCCATGAGCTTTCTTGTACCGTAGCTGCTGTCAAATTGTGCTTTGGGGCAAAGATGTTTTCTTTTATCTGACATTCCCCCTGTGAATTCTGGGAGGTCAGCTTTGGACTTGAATGAACAGCATCATTTATTTGTTTGTAACTTCTGCTAGTTTCACCATCTGGCATGAATTATACTGCACTGAACATGTTCTGTCTTATCAAATTCTATTATCACTTTGTGCTTATCCTGTAGTTTATCACTTTGCAACTGCTTGTGTAAAAATAAGTAAAGCAAGAAAATAAAACTATTAGTAGTTTGAAAACCCTTTAAAATCTTGTTGCAGCCATTCCTGTGAACACCTGAGGCTTGGATCCTTGTTTCAAATACACATAACTTTAATATTATTTTTGTTTGTATAGCTTTATTGTTCTATACTGTTTTTTTAATGACAAATTAAACATCTTTGGTTTTACCAAGCAATATGTGCCTTTTATTTTTCTTCAACTTATTTGTCTTTAGTTGTAAAGGATTATTTATTTCTTGCCTTTTTCTTCTGTTATTTTTTTAAATTTAATTTGATTATTATCAAGTTCTAGATTTGCTGCCTCAATTCTTTCTTATTTTTAAGGTAGTATAATTTTTTTAACATGGTTTAGTGCTTCATATTAAATGTGTACTTTTCATTTACACTTTATTTCAAAATCATATTTCTGATTTTATTTTTTTTCTTCTCTCTGTCTCTTTTGTTTTTTCATTAATTTCTTGAATATGCTGTGTTTGTAGTGTAGAACTTAAGAGCTGACTACTTTCTTTCTTGCTCCTGTTAGCTAACCCTGGTCACAGTAAGTTGATTTATTTACATTTGCAGGTGTTTTTTCAGGATCAAATCTTTCACTCTGTATCAGATAAGTGTCTGAACATCATGAAAATAATAAACAGAAGAGATTTCACTCATAGCCCAAAAGTGTTAGGGAAAACTACTTTCAAAAGGCACTATTGCAAACCATTACATATAACAGGTTGAAATCTTTGAAGCATCTTAAATGTGGTAGTGTTAAATTTCAACTCTCACTTCTAGTTTCACCTTTTGAAGCTTTTTTTGGCTTTCACATAGATGTTATACATCAATAAATATTTAAGTCTGACTCCTTGTGTTACAAAAAAAATCCTTTGGCAAAATCTTTGAATAAGAAGTAGCTGATCTAACCTGATGATCAAATTGCAAACATATACCAGGGCAACAAACCTTGCCCATGATACCAAAACAAAGACAATAACTGAATATTTATTTATTCTGTCATTAAATTATGAAAATATTGTGCCAAGTGTGCTATTTAATGTGCTTTGACCTACAGCACCACATAATCTTGTTCTGCCCTGGTGAATTCAGAAGTGGAGCAGTTTTGGGGATTCTTGCTGAGATGGTCAGTATACAGCACAGCTGTGTACTTATTCCTCAAGAGAAAGTTGTTAGCTACAGACATTTTCTTATATGGCTGCAGTAATACCTAATTTTTTTCTGGAACACTGCAGAATGGAAATCAAACTTTCTAAATCAAAATTTGGTAAATCTTCTGCCACATCCAGACTTCAGTTACTCTGGCCAAAACATAAAAATCCTTGGACTTATATTGATGGCATAGACACTATGACCAGAAATGTAGCCTCCCAGGAATGTGAATGGCAAGCTGCCTACTTACAGATAAATCCTGAAGGAAGCTATAAAAACACTGCACTTAGTTCTAAAACAAAAATGTACAGTGCAGCAGAGTAAACAAAGCTGGATAACTCTGAATCTTCATTAATTATTCAACAAAAATTGTTTCTAGTTCCCTCTGTCAAAAAGAACTTTGAAAGAAATTCTAGGATCTGCTACCCCTCAGTTGAAGTGGAACATCTCTTGCATAGATACTGAAATCAGGAGAACCTTACATATCTTGTGATTTTCCAGGTAAAATTATGTTTAAACAAAGTAATAATTTTATTAATTTTGAATCACAAAAAACAAAACAATTTAGTCTTACTGTGCAAGAAGAAAAACCCTTTGCTATTCCACAATAAGCTTTTTATTTTCTTGGAGGCTTTTTAGTTTGTATTTTTAAATAACTTTAAGAATTTGAATGTCCTTGATAAGACTCCCTTTCCAAAACCAGTATCAAAGGGGTCTGAATATTGTGAAGGCTTTTTTTACTAGACAGCCAGGTTTGATTTTGGGTTTGAAACATATGGATCATGGATAAAGTGAAAAGTCACTAGAAGTATGGAAACAGCTGTAATCTTAATAAAGCCAAAAGAATACTGTAAGAATTTTCTTGAAAATATTAATGCTTATGCCAGACAAAATATTCTTGGAATGAGCATTTCTACACTCTAAGAGCACATCAATTTTGTTTCCATAGCAAGAAATGAGAAGTTAGTAAATAACAAGATTTATACACAGATCTCCTGGGTACAGAGTTGGACAATCACATTATTGATTGACCACCATGATGGCACTAAACCTGAACCTCCTTAATGTCATCATCTGTAATCATCTCTTGATTAGACACTCTGAAGCGCCACAGCCAGAATCAGGTAGCAGGAGACAGCTCTGATTGAGCAAATCAGTTTGGAAAGGGTCCCTGGAGAAGAATTTCATTTTCCAGGCCAGAATTATCATCTCTGTGCCTTTGAATCTATACTAATAACATAATGGGGGAGAAAAAAATGTTTCTCATGATGAAATAAAACATCTGTTTCCTCCCTTTCCTCTGGGTTAGGTTTATCAAATTATGAGGTGAGTATTACACAGCTCTTTTGCAGTGAGCAAAATGGACTGATAGTAGATAGATATTTTTAATTCTTATGTTATCTGCTCTAGGACTGTTGACATATG
The DNA here is from genome assembly GCA_013400575.1 of Peucedramus taeniatus. NCBI lineage: Eukaryota > Metazoa > Chordata > Aves > Passeriformes > Fringillidae > Peucedramus > Peucedramus taeniatus. Next base: position 35,886 of record WBNO01021602.1, on the reverse strand, counting down.
TAATTATTTAGCATCATATTTGAAAGTGCTTTTAAAACTCTTGATAACATAATTAGTGTCCCTTTACAGAAAAATAAATCCCACGCCAACTTCACACTACTGAAACTAATAATATTATGGTAACTCTGATCTTAACAGATTCTGTTTGTGACTGGAGCTGCAAATCAATGATATCCCAGTCTGTGATGCTTCTCTGGAGAAAATGAAAACCAAAACAGACAACAAAACAAAATCCCTCTAAAATTTACTTCAACAAATTAAATTTTGTATTAAGCTGTTGATGACAGTCAAGAAAGCTGGTAAGTTTATTTTGTTTGGGCTAAATTATACCACTGTTAATCTCTAACACTTGAAAGAGCGCACACTCAGAGAATCGAGATAAAACCATTGGGGAGTCCTTGCAGGCCGAGGCTGGTATCAGATAACCAGATGCAGTAGCAGTGGCTTGATCCCATCAGTGCACTGGTGTGCATAATGTCTCTCTTTGAAAGGTTAAAAGTGGTAAAATATCGGGGCAGTTGCCCCTGGAGTCTCCCTCTTTAATAAGGTAAAGTGGGAAGCTCTGGGCCCTCTATCCAGATTCCATCAGTAAAGACTGTTATTAAAAATTCCATAAAAAGTAGATGCTTTAAAAATAATGTAAATACCCACAGCCATGCATCTGATCTTTCCCTAAAAGTTCATGATTCCTGTAATATTTTGCATGGTACTTGACATTATTTTCCCATGTCTTCCCAGAATTGTCCCTATATTTATATAGTCCATAATGAGGTTTTCAAAGCTACTTTTTAGGGTTTCTTAAGTTGTTTTGTTGTTTTTATTTTTGATATTAAGTGATATCTTCCATAAATCTCATTAAAATCCTGACTTACAAACTGTGTTTTGAGCTTATTTACTGGGTGGCAAGGGGTTGTATAATGTTGTATAGCTATTTCTACATAGGAATGGAATAAACTCTAGCAGATATTGTTACCAGTGAACTTGACAGATCTATAAAGAATGTAATCATGGTTACCAAGAGAAGAAATGAAACCTCAGTATGAAGCTAGAAGTATCAATGCAACTAGGAAACACCCATAGGAGGTGCCCATGGTCCCACCCCCTGAACACGGAGTACGTATGGAGTCTGATACTTGGGAATATCAGGCAAAGGATTATCTACACTGACCTGTCTGGGAAATCCATCCAACCAAGCTGGAAATGGATATGCCTAGTGGTTGCTAACTGAACCTGTGCTATTCAACTACAGGAAACTACTCTGTTCCTTAATCAACACAATGATAATCTATTTCTCATCCATATTGACTAGGGTGCTACTCCCTCTCACTTTGCAATGTTGGCATTGCTAATTTAGACTGCATCATTGGACAAAGGAAAAAAGGAGATAGTCCAATTTTTATCTTCTGGGAAATCTGGGATAGGATTCTGTGAAACAGTTTGAGTCATTTACTGCGCTTGTCTGTTCATTTCTGCTTGTTGTTCCAGTGCCAAAGCAATTTGAACTGTGGTTGTGTTCACAGCAGCACTATTTAAAACCAGGTGTGAGAATTGTCTGTAGCCAGTTAGTATGTGAATTCTCTGTGGCCAAGGAATTCTATAGGCACCCTGTTCCTATATATAAGGTGTTCTGACATACTGAACTCTGCTTTTGCTGTATGCACTACCTTTATCAGCAAAGTTTCATGCTTAATTGTTCAAAATTTTTTCTCTAGGTATTTCATGCTTTCTTAACACAGTCTCAGACACACACAAATCCTCTATGAGGATTTAAAAAAGCCCAAACATACCATAGACAGGAAATGTTTATGATCTCAAAGGTACTCTTGGAGTCCTCATAAGCAGAAAATGCAATTATAAACCCTGAATCCAGGTTCTATATCTGTACCTCTTCACAATGTAACATTAACTCATAAGGTCAAAATGACAGAAAGATCACACCTGACCTATTTAATGTCTCCATCCAGCCCATTGCTCCTGGCAGGGGGAATGACTGACCAGATAACCCTCCATACACCAGGACGGAGGAAAATCCTTCCAAAAACTACTGGTACCCCATTACAGCCCCATAGGGACAGAATCGATATCTGCTGTCTTATTATTTTACATGCAGGAGATCAAAAAATTGTTAATTTAGTGCCACTGTAGCAAGGCATATAACCTCTGTGAGAGAGAGCTGTTGGTGCATGTAGGGAATGTTGTTGGGGAGGCCACCAGGCAGGCTGTAGGTTTGGTTACAGCAGGAGCTGTGTGGTCTGTGGCAAAGACCGCACAGTACCTGTAAAACTTCTCCAGAGGGTGACTTTAGTAAAAAGGAAAGGTTTACAGACAGAAAGGAGGGAGACAGGCAATTTGCTTAGGAATATCTAGCAGGAGAATGTCTTAATTTTCTCCTACTATGTGTGGGTTGTGATGAGATGAAATCAAATACTGCAATTTCTTGGTGGGTTTTTTTTTGTGGAGGGGAGGGAGAAGAAATAGCTATTGAAAAATATCTAAGAAATGTAAGCTGGTTTAGTGAAGAAAAAAAATTAACCTATGATCAGAATGAGTTTTGTGAAAAATCTCACATTTCCTTCTACAGATGTTTAATCCTCATATTGCCTACAAAACTCTCGAAGCTATTCAAAGAGTCTTAGTCAAATGTAATGCTATCTTTGGATAAAAACTGTTGACAGGATTTTGGAAAAAAAAAATATTAACACTAATTTTAGCCCTTTCCTCAATATTATGGTTAGATAACAACTATTGAAATAAGAAAATATGCTGTAGTGGGAATTTGTCAAAGAGTTATAGAATTATATTTTGTGTCATATAAAAATATAGAAAGAACTAGCAAAAATTATCTAATACTGTACCAGGTCACTAACACATTTAAGGTGCTCCATATAAGGCTTTCCAGGTGGTGATACTAAAACCAACATTAATTTGTCACTGGATGCTAGATTTATTCTGGCTTCATAGATGTAGAAACCAGACATCTGTTTAAAATAATTGCTGTACACAAACAGAAAGCTATTAAGCTACTCACAGCGAGTTGGACCCCATTGGTACAAAATGCATAGGAATCTACAGTGTTGCTAAATTATTTTACATTACTTTTGACCTAAAAACTTTTTTTCTGATGAAGGGTAATTAATCCTTTTTGAAATAGCAATAAGCTTACTCCTTACAATTACATAAGAAAGCAACAAATCCCTTAAATGCCCTGATTTTCAGCAACACACACAACTTGCATCAAAGTGAATTCCAAGGTGTTTCCAATTTTTTCTGTGGTTTGTAATAAAAACTCAAATTAGTCTTGTGTATGAGTTTTGCAGAAGTTGTGTGCCTCAGGTTCCCTGAATAAGAAACTTGAGGCATGTTCTCTCATTATGCCACAAATATGAAAAATATGACACAACTGGACATTGATAACAGAAAGGGGTAAATCAGTTAAAAAATATATAAGTCAGTTTAACTGAGCTAGTGTTTATTTTTTTGGAGGGCAAACCAAATTCAGATTCTTGTAAAGTCTATGTGGAAAAGTTAAATGCTTCCATTTTGTAATTATATGATTTCAATTTTTTTTTTCATTTGCCTCTTACCCCTTATCCTTCTCTATTACTCATTTTACTTTATTTTGGTTCTCTACTTTGCTATTGTGGGAGGCAGTTAGAAAAAAAGACAGTAAAGCAGGGACAATTTGAAGGAACTTGAAATTAAAAAAGAAGAGAAAAAAAACTCCAGCAAACCACAGTCTGAAGTTTCCTTCCAGATAAAGCACTGCTAGGGAAGAAATTTTTTTTTTCCTTCTCAATGAAAACTCTTGGTGAGTTCTGTTTTGCCTAAGCGATTTCAAGGTGCTGAAGCACAGATCCACCAAAGGTGCTCAGCCCTTGGGCAAACTTACTGGAAAGAAGGAAGATGCTAGGTCTCATCAATGAAAACCTAGACAGAGTACTCAATCTGCCATTTTTATTTTGGTTTCTTGGAATTGTTCTATTCTCCTCTATCAGTTTGCTTGAAAGCACTAAAATAAATAAATATTTAAACTTTTACTTTAAAGCCATTGAGAGTGAAGAGATATGCAGATTGGATCTAAACATCTGAACAGAATCATAAAATCCAATAACTATGCATCCAGGATAACTCTATTACATCATAATCTCATGGTCACCATGCTCTTCAGAGCAGGCTGTTATCTACAAGTGGGGCTGTAATGCTGTCAGTCACCTCCTGTGCTGTAGGAAGCACCAAAGCTTCCTCCTTTCCCTGAAATATTGAAATACAGTAAAGGGTAACTAAGGGTAACTATACAGGACTAGATGTATTAGCAGAAATCAAACAGATTTGTATTGTATTAGTAATGAAGTAATTTTTATGATATGGACACTATACCAGTTACATATGGCTATAAATAGGCCAGATGTGAATTTTTATTTTACTTCTGCATTTAAAAATATTTTGTGTATCTGCTGCTTTAGCTTCAGTACCCCATGTTGGGTTTTTTGCATGAGATTTCTTACCCCCACTTCCCTTTGTTGAAGAATGGATATATAAAGAAAGTGGACAAAGCTATTCCACTTGAAATTGAAATCTATAGTAGATAAATATTAGTATGTGCAGCTGGTATAAATCCATGTCTCTGTCCTATAGTATGATAAAAGTAGTGTGCTTCCCAAATCCCTGCACTTTAACACAGCTAGCTAGGAATTTAACAGAGATTGCTTAGCTGTGTGTATGTGTTTGAGACTGCCACTTATTAATTAAGACTATTTACTGCAGCTCAAGGGACATGGTGTGTTTTAAAGTTCTCATAAATTTTATCTTTGTGAGCACTTGTTTTCGAATGACCCTGAAAGCACAACAATCTTTATAGTCAATGGATGTATAAAATGTGAAGTTTAAATTAAAGTATTCTACTCCAACTACAGTGAAATCCATTTACTCTGCTGCTTGGCATGGGAAAAAAACAGATTTAAAAAAAATCTTTCTTTGTCTGAAGGGTTTTACCCAAATTTATCAGATTAGAATGCAACAAAAGGGGGATATGTCGCAAATGATAATTAAATAGAATATTTTTGGTGTTTAAAGAAAATGTCAAATAATGTCCAAATTTTTCAGGAATTAATAAAACCTTCTGGTAATGGTTTCCATTCATAAATATTCAGGACAACAGCTGTCTACTCTTCACTTTTCACTTCTTTATCTTTTCTGCACTGTTATATTCACAAACTAAGGGTATTACAATATTGCTGATCTGGGTATTTTTTCTTACCATAATCTGAGGGTATTGTGTATGTCTAACTGGTACAAACCAGCACTCCCACCAAAAAAGCAGCTTCAGCCACAACAGGGACTTGTCCTTAATCCCCTTCTGCCGACAGTGGAGAGGCCACTGAGGGAATCACGCTGGGACTAAAGCTCTGAGGGGAGCAAGGGAAAGGAAAGCTTCACCTAGATTACTCTCATGGTACATGGCATTTCTCAGAAAAGTTATATAAAACAGTGTGGGTGGATGGGCAGAGTCAGGAAAAGCAGATGAGAGAGATAGGGAAGCCCCTGTTCTCATTGGCATTTGCTTGCACAGGGTAGCTGCAGACAGTGTGGATAGAAGAGAAATTTTGAGGCATAATTTCATAACAAGGATCAAATTATGGTATGTATTGAATAAGAAAATTCTTAGCAATGTTTTAATAAATACAATGGATTTGACTAGCTACCTATGTAATAATAACTTATTAGAAATACACAGTGAAATAAAAACAGTTCTAGGAGGAGAGTAGGAGTTGTTAAAGATGGAAAGTATCAGAAACACAATAGAGGAGCTGTTGAAGGATACTTTCTACTTGACAGCTCTACAGCCTGTCTTTTAGTATGTAGTCTTTCCATGCCAAATATGCAGAATTACAGATAATATTAAATTAGGCATGCCAGACTAAGAGTAAATTACAGAAGATAAGTCTGAAATTCAGATGGATTGTTTTAAGAGAGACGTAGGGTAACTGCTATAATTAGATCAGCCTGGTACTCTTAGCCTGGCTATGATGAGAAAGCCTCACACATATTTCAAGGAAAGATGCTTGTGTGCTTAGAGGAAACATGCACTTTAACAATTGGTTGTTTTGACACTCTGTGGTGTGTTTTATACTCTCCATGTGAAGAAGTAGCATGCTGTCCTGGAGAATCCATTTTCTGAGTCATTAATCAGCCAGAGTCTTTGGCTCCTGGAGAGTCTCAGCTCTGCTGGTTGTCTGGGTTTCCACAGAGCTGGAAAACAGATGGAGCTCTAGTCAGCAAGTCAGGGCAGGTGGGGGTCCCGCCCTTATGAGAAGGGAAGAATCCTCAACCTGTCACTGGAAAAGAGGAAAAAAGCAGTGCAAACATAAATCCCACTTGGTAGCATGGAAAAGTACTCTGACACACTGTACAAGTCACATTTTATGTACTTAAGGGAGGAAAGTTTTGACCATTTGAGAAACTCTAACAAACATACATACTAATAAACCAGGTTCACTAGCTCAAGAGCATGAGAGAATCATCAAAAATGTGCAGAAACACTCTAGATATTGGGGGAAACCTGCCTTTCCAGAATGTAGGCCACCACTTTATACATGGGCTATTGCAACTGCCAGACAGCAGACAGCATCATAGCCTACAGTCAGTATGCAGTGAAAGGAAGCAGAAAGTTATATCTTTCTATTATCATGCACATTGTGTTATATACAGGCTGTTCCCTGGCCTCCCTCCACCCTGGATGTGCTCAAATGGCAGTGAGTGTTTTGGCAGGGAACATGCTGACTGCTGTCTAGCACACACTATCCAGTGAGAGCTATTTTTGTTATCTGCTAAAACTACAGCTTGGAAATATGTGCTGGTGAGACATTTTGCTGTTTGAAAATGCTCCAAGAACTGGTTCCGTGGCTGTAAATCAAGAATTATAATGTCATCATAATACCAAAAAACTTTTTTTCAGTCCCAAATGTGAAAATTTTATGTTCAGCTGACATGAATACAATATAAACCAGAGGGGAACATGAACTCTTTGGTACTTTTCCCATGTATGATGCTAATATTTCACCGCTGAAATTTGGTTTCTGAATTTTTGTTTGACTTACATTTACATGAAATTCCCACCTGTCCACAGTACTTGAAATGTTATTTTTTTTTTTTCTGAAGACAGAAAAAGGATATGATTTCTTGATTCTGCTTTAGCTTAAAGTTTCGTAAACATTGACCCATTTAAAAAAAATAGCCTTTTATATTCTTGGGGGTTCTTTGGTGTTTTTTTTTTTTTTACTATGGATGGTTCATTTTATAAATCTGCATGTAAGAAACTAGTTTTCTTAATTCTGAAAGTTGGCAGAGAAATAAGAAGAGAGGAAGCTCGCACATGCCAGGATACTCGGAATTTCAGTGGCAAGCTCCTGACCAAGGAGTCCTTCCTGAGACTTGAAGGACATGTAACTCCCATCTGGATTTATGACCAGGTTTCTGACAAGATTCTCTAATGCAAATCAGAAATGTAAATTGTCAGAATGTGAAAATAACTTAGCTAGTGCAGTATCAAATGGTACCATTAAAATTCATATATGTGGTGTTCAGCTGAAGTCCACAGCCCAGAGGTGAACAGTGTATCCCAGAGATAAGTACTGACTCCTAAACAGCCTATTGAATGAGGAGAGCAGGTAGATTATGGCACCAACTTGTGCACATGTACACATCTCTGCACCATTTTGCATGTTTGGTGTGAATTTTTAGAGATGTTTATTGAAGTACATCCTCCTGCAGGGTGAAGGGGTCTTATTGAGCCCTGCCAGTAAGCTGTGCCTCACCTTTCAGTACTAACAGCGTGGCTGGGATCTGACCTCACTTCAGCCTTCTCCAGCATTAACTGCCAGGCTGATCATGATCTTGGGATCACGCTTCCAAGTTTTCTCTCTTTACCAAAGTGCTAAAGTTCCTTTGGCCCAGATGGTGAGAGAGAAGAATGATAAGGAAGTACCAAAGACTCACTTTCAGGAGATCGCTTCTTGTAGGTTTGTTCCAGGATAGTTTACATATTTAAAGCAGGATCTCCAGAGGGATGGGAATCCTTGGCTTTTCCTTCCAATTGAATGCTTTCACCTGCCCTGATCTGCTGAGCAGTTACTTGTCCTTTGCTTTGCAGATGATTTGGCATGGATATGTGAACTTTCTCTGGAAATGTAGATGTGCAGTTTCTCCACGTGTTTTTGAAGGTTGGCATCCTGAAACTAAAGGGATCATTCACTAATTTCCTCTCCCACTACAGACACACATGTACACACACTTTCATTCTTCCTATCAAAGCAGTCCTTATATCCTCAGAATGCCTGACAAAGGATTTAAAATGAAGCAGCAGTCACCCCAAGCCATGAACTGTTCTTTTAGAAACCTCACAGAACTGAACTTATGGTATACAGATGGCAAAGTCATGGTTTACAGAACTCAGTTGTGCTGATATGTGAAGCAGGTCTCAAATAGTTCAGCTGGCAGGAGTGGGTGCTTCAGTCATTCAAAACAGCAACCAAAGTACTTAAACTTTATAGCCATGCTTAAATTGCTAATATGAGCAGAGCCAGAGCAGAGGACTGGTATTTGCTTATCCTTGATGTCAGAAGAATTCCTGCTATGACTTTGGCCTGAGAATTTGTCACCGTGCCACTAATTTCCAAGTGCTGCCTGGGAGCTTAGCACACAATCTGTGGAGCATTCCTGTGAGCGTCTTGAATGTGGCCATGCTGCCTCAGAGTCCCAGGGAGCTTCAGACCATGGATACTGCTCTTTTGTGACAGCCAGCCTCAGGGTCCCGAGCACATTTTGTTTCCAAGTCTGGTTTACTCATCTATACTGTCCTGATCTGAATAGAAACAAATAAATAGGGGAGTTTTAGACACCAATTATAAGTCCTTCTACTTTACCCAAGACTTAATTTTGATGTCTTAAAATAATTTTCCTATAAACTACAAATTTATCACTAGGCTCAGATAAGTTGAGTCAACCAGGGTACCTAGTTGTTTCAATATACAGGACAAACAATACTATATCTTATCTCTTTTTGGGCCTCTTTTGGGTCTAAATAAGAGACAGTGCTTAAATCATTAAAACTATTTTTATTCTATCTGCACAGAATGAATTGCAAGAATGCCCTAGCATTCTCTTTGTGCCCACCCTGTAACACAATTCCAAGTGAACCCAGCTGATGAATATTTATCAGAAGAATTGGTCAAAGAATAAAAAAATAATGAAGAAAGAAATGAGAAGAAGAATTGAACTAGAACATATCTTAAAATGTTTCTAATCATGTCAGTACTCCTGGTAGTAGGGGCACCTTCTCCTGGCAGGGGAAATAATTCTATTTATCAAAACTCACATACATAAAATTCCCAATGAAATTAATGAAGATATTAAATTTAAAAGGAAAAAAACATGAAGAACTAATTACAAAAAGATTTTTTTTTGTTTTTGTTTTTGTGTAGAGGGTGTGTTTGGTTTAATTTGGAGATGATCTCTGGCTGCACATATTGACCAGAACAGTACAGGCTCTTTTCATTATTTACAAGATATTTTATTTGTTGTAGAAATACCTAATTGCCTCTACATTTTTCTACCCTGAGGATTTTAGAGTAAGAATTGGAGCACAGTTTCACTGGAACCCATAGTACAATTGCTCAAAGCCTAATGCTCACTGTCAGAGACAATAGCTCCCATGAGGCGGGGCAGCAATCCCTTATAAACAACAGCCTTGTGTTCACAGTAAAAATTAATTTCAGCTCTCAGAAGAAACACATTTCAGGAAAGGCAAGGGATGTGAATTTCAATATTGGCAAATGAATTTGTATGGAGAAGTGTACTCCACCTCCCACTCTAAAATCCATTAGCAAAAGGTAAATGTCTGTATATGAAAAAACAAGGTAGAAAAGATAAAGAAGGGAAAGAGATGTGCAGCCAAGAGACACACATGAGGAAAACATATATTAGGGAGTACAGAAGGAGGAAAAATACTCAACGAGTTCAGAATGGTAAAGCAATGTCTGCTACTCTGCCTCTACTCTTATACTTTGGTTATTTGCACTGATTAAAAAGAACAAAACTTTTGAGTAAGAATAAGCATTTTGCACCAGCTTTATATTAAGAGGATGAGACTGCCCCTTCAGATTTACTGTTGATCTGTGGCTTTCCTATTTAATCTATGGAACTTAAAAAGATGTTTATATCTGCTATTGGTGTGCTTCCATTTCCTATAATTCCTGATTTATAGACCCTGGCAAAACAAAAATGGGCGGAATTATTGAATGTTTTATTATGACATAATGTAATAGCTTTACTATGCAGTAAATGCTTGTTTAATAGAGAACGTCCTTTATATTTCACTTGTAAAATCAAGAGATCTATTTTTTGAGCTTGGATTTTTTGTTAGCACAGCATGTATAAGGTTCTTTCCCTTAGTCTCTGTTGCTTGCAGAATTATGATGCAGAATCGTATTTTTCACATGCTTTAGGACACCAGAATCCTTTCAGTCCTTCAAATTTTATTGAGGGCTGTGAAGCTCCAGAAAGTGGCAGAAAATTCTAGCAGAGAAAGTACACACCTCTATTTTGCTAGAGGCGTAAAATGGTAATTGGAATTTATGCGATCTGTGTTTTGCCTGACTTATCTTATGAGTTGCCTATAAACTCAAGAAAATTCTCTGTTTCAGTCAGTGGCTTGGGAAAATTTGGAAGAGGAGGGAGAGGGTTAAACTGATACCAGGAAATGTTGTTTAGAGTTAATCTGCTTTTAAAATCTGTGGGTATATCAGCCTGTGAAAACTTTTGCTGTCAGGTGCAGCCAGATAAAAATCATCCACAGAGGGAATCTATCATTTATTTTAGCTTGGCTGAATGATGATTTCATCGTATCGCAGTTACTTTTTTTATAATGCTTCTCTTCACTGTGAGAAGCAGATATTCTCCCTCTGGTATAAAACTGATAGGCAATAAATCTATTTAATATCTTGTAGTTCTGTGGGACTCCAGCTGAGAATTTTGCCAATACAAATGATGCTCCAGATCACATTCCATGTTTGCTCATACTCACTGGAACATCAAATTTCAGTGGCAACCCTCTTTTTGTATACACACTATTGGATGAAAGCAAAAATGGAAAATATGATTCAGTGCAAATATAGTGGATCTTTTGCACAACACTATCTCACTACTTATCCCATATTTTATCTTTCTTCTCTCACTATGAGCAATGGTTACTGGTTACTATCCACTAGGATAAGATTTTACTTTCTAAGATTATTTTAATTACAGTTTTGTGGTGTCTGTATTTTCAAATGTGCATTAATACACACATGCTGGCTTTAATTATTCTGTTTTCTCGTGAAAAAACCTTTTTTCCCTCTGATGTAAAATTGTTTTTCCATCTGGTTTTGCAGGTGGGTTTAAGATCTCTAATACTATGCATGTCTATATAAAAAGCTTATTTTATAAAAGGCAACATGAAGTTACAGGGCTGGAAGCCTCTCTAGGAAAAAGAAAAAAAAAGAGAGAAGGTCAGTCTTTTAAATAATTCTAGGATATTAGGGAGAAATTCAAACTCACAGAATTTATTTAGGTATTGTTTTCTTTCCATTTAGAATTAACATTAGGGAAGCAAGGATCTGTCCTGTACAATATCTTTGACATGAACCAAACTGATGAAAGCACTCGTACTCTGCTATCCTTAACGCAGCAACATAAAATTAGGATTGGATTGTGCACCGGTAGATAACATTTTGGACAGCTGTTTTTAAAATTATTTTTTATTTTTTTCCTCAGCCACAGATGTAATTTGTGACTTTGGGTAAGCCATTTCTTAGCTTAGGTTTCTGCTAGGCAGGTTTGCCTGGCAATGCTTTGGCAGTGGTGTGGGGAATGGTGCAGGCTGCAGGTGTGGCCTCTGTTAGAAGTCACAGCAGGTTCCAGCTGGGTCCAAAACAGACCTGCTGCTGGCCAAAACGGAGCCCATAAGTGATGTTGAGGGCACCTCTGTGGTGACATTTAAGAACAGGTAAACCCCACAGTAACTCCAAGATGAGAATGAGAAAATGTGGGAGAAACAGCCCTGTGGACACCGAGGTCAGTGAAGATGGAGGGGGAGGTACCAAAGCAGAGATTCCCCTGCAGCCCATGGTTAGGCAGGAGACATCTTCTGAGTTTCCTTATACCATTGTATTGGTCTTGCACTCAGCATACACTTGTAATGGAAAAATCCTGGGTTTATTAGTTATTTTAAGATCTAAAAGGAAATATGATTTCATATTGGAAATCAAAATTTGGCAAGCTATAGTATTTTGAAGATTGCAATTCCTCAAACATCATGTACTTGCCTTCTACTTTTAACGTTGCAGACCAAAAATTGCACTTTTCATATTAAAATAAGCTGTCTCCATGGTGTTGGATGTACACTGGTCTCAAGGGCCTTAATACCTTGACAGGTCAGTGAAGCAGCTTCCAATAGATGGCTCCTCTATGATCAGTTCTTGATTCTTTAAAGAGCTGTTGTGTATGAATGGAAGGAGATTTTGTAGTCTAAAGAAAAATAAAGGTTCTTAATTCACATTCAAGTTCAGACCATTTGCTGTTTCCACTAGTTTTTCTGAAATTCACTTTAAAAATTATGGAATCTCTATGATTGTTTTCATTTATTCATTTATTTATTTATTTTAGGAAAAGAGGACAATGATTTATTGGTCAGATCATATCAGCTCTGTCAAAGAAGATGTAATCTCAGGTCAAGAGCAACACTTGTGGAAATAAAAGGAGAGTCAAGATTTGGGAGCAATTCAGCCTCCCCACACATATGGCAGTTTCAGCTGTTTATTTACTTTTTTTGGTTTTGTTGTTGTTAATACATCTAAAAGCTGCAGGGAACAATTATGATCATCCTGGCTGAACTGCTTCATAACCCAAACTACACCATTTCACCCAGGGACTCTTGCACATAACGTAACAGCTTGTGATTGAATTACTAGAGCATGTTGAATTGCTGAATGTCCTTACATGGAAACAACTTGTTTGTTCTTCAGAAGTTTGCTATCTGTTGCTCCACCAGTGTCAGGTCTGAGGTATCATAAAGGCCTTTAGCAGCAGCTTGCTGTGATCTTGCCCTAAGATGATTATGACTCTAAATGAGATGCAAAGAAAAGCAAATAGGTATTGATTTAAGGCCAGTCAGTCATGGCTGAGCTGAGTTTTTAAAAATTTAAAAAAACACCTCTTGGACTCTATTACTTTAAAAGAAAATAATTGTGACTATGGTCAAATAAAGCTCCTGTATCTTCTTTTTTAGTGTTGGGGTGAAGAAGGCTCATCTGTGAGAACAGTTTACTATGGAGGGTGCTCACAGGACAACGAAGAACATGTTTTCAGACAAGAATTGTGGCTCAGGTGGGCACCTTACAGATTATTGTCTGGAGGCTATCTCTTCAAAACACACATTAGGTGTTTTCAGAGAATGAAGAGTAAGATAAATACTTTGCTCTGAACGTATCTGTTAACTCAATTATTGTTTTATTTTTGCTTTTTCAGATAGACCCATTTTCTGTAATTGCTTTAGGAGTAAACTACTGCCTAAATAGAAAAAAAAATAGAAATAAGTTCCTTCTGGTTCATTGGTAACAGCAATTTTTCTCAACCTTTTCCTGTACAAAAGTGTAACAATACAGGGCCATTTTGTGATTGATTTGCAGAAATCATCTCTGTCAAGTTATCAGAGATCATCTGTAATAAACCTGGAAATAAACAGCTTAAAATAAGGAATAGTGTAACACAGTGTTATTGTAACCCATGATAGGATTCATATTGAATTTGACAAGCAGTGTATCAGAAGGAAAATTTGATAGTAAGTTTAAAACTAAACTAGCCAAATAGATATATGAGCTCAGTTTGAGAATGGGCCCTGTGTATCAAATCCTGTGAAGTGCTGAAAACTGTTAATGTTCTGCATTTCTGAAAATGAAAATGCTGGCGTTTCCAGATAACCACATGGAAGACACCCATAGCTTTTCTGCACAATACTGTTGTTGACATACTCTTTCCATAGTTGAGACTATTTTGAATTTTCCTTGACTATTAAAGAGGTGTTTATTTCTGTTGTCAAAATTAAAGAGATATCCACAGGCTTTTCTGTATTTAAGTTGAACTGTTTAGTAGAGACAGTTAATTAATTTTTTTCCCAGTGGTTTCATTAAGCCTCTATAGTTATTCTCTGAACTCCTTTGTTTAAGTAGGTTTGTTTGTAGGCTTTTCTCTTATCTACAAAACCAAGACACCGATAGAAACGTAGTCTAAACTCTGTTGGAAAGTAGACGTGTACTTGAATGCATACTGAGGGGGCACATTCATACTTGTAAACCAATATATGGATGGGATGTGACAAATAAACAAATATTTATGTATGCTATTTGTCAAAAAACATTGATTAAATCTCTCAGAAATCTATTGCAAGGATTCAATCTTTAGGATTTAAAGTGGTGCTCATTTCACCAATCTGAAGTCACTGACAGTTAAGTCAATTATCCTGACATCTTCTAATGTCAATGAAATGAGAGAGAGAGATATTGGCCGAACAAAGAGTGGGGAACTACTACCTTTCAGGTGGTCAAAAGCATGTAAATCAAACTTTGCCATTTTAGTGTAAGCAGTCATTAAACACTACCCATTTGCATCTAATGCACTCCACGCTGGGTACAAAATGGACCAGGGATAGCATTCACAAGCTTTCCATTGTTCATTATTTCAAACATCACTCTGTAAAATGGATATGGCACTAGTTGGAATAAGTTGCTTATTTTGCTGACATGGGGGACATGCAATTGTGGCTTTGAATAAGATTTTCTTACATCTCTGTTATCTACTTCACTTTTTTTCTTTTGACATTAGCTTCCAGTTTCTTGGTTTGGAAATGATATTTAAATTTAAAGCAGTGTAAACAGAGAGTAACACTGATATATACTGAGTAGAAGGCATAAAAATACTGAATCTATTTTTAATGGAAATGAGCTAATTGTTCTGGATTGGGGCCTGCTCCTTTTGCAAGTAGTGCTAATTATTTTAAAACTAGTTCCAAGGAGAGGAAACGCTATGGGATTTTTTTTTTTTCTTCACCAAAAAATGGCTTTTGCACTTTGAGATTTGAATTTGCTTAATTTGTTAAGAAAATCCTAAGAAATCTGTAAGATGATACTGCAACAAGCAAGGTCCAGCATGTAGAACTATGTTAAGAAACTGTAATTGCATTTCTACTGTTGTTATTTTTTCATCTGACATGTCATTCTATAGCAGACTTTATAGAGCAGGAGGTGAATTGATATAATTAGTTTGGTTTCTTGCCATCTTTCCCATAGGTCAAGCCAATTAAAAGACGACTGAGGGAGACAGTACTCCAAACTGTAGCATATGGCACCATGGCATAAAACACACTGTAGATGGAAAACGATTCGGTTGGGATTTTAGCTTTGAAATTTAATTGAATATAAACAATGTTTGTCTCTGGATCACCTTGAAATTTCTTTCCTTCTCTTGGCTTCTTATTTTCATCAAGAATCAGAACACTATTCTCTTCTTGGGTCATATAGTAGCATGTTTTTTGCCTTTGAGTCCCCTTGTTGTTGCAACTGTTTCACTGCTCAACATTTTACTTTTATTCCAAGCAGAGTCAGTTGAAAGCCACAGAATTTATGCTTTGTGATATATTTGAAAATTCTAATTTTCGTTTTACTGCAGAGAGCAGCCCTTCTCTTCTCTCACTAACAAAGCAAGTAAAACGTTGTTTTCAAATTTTCTTACTGTGTTAAAAACAGTAAGGTTAGCAATAAATGAAACTGGTTGTTTGGTAGTTTGGGTTTTTTGCTTTAAGTCAAGTTTCACACTGCCATTCCCTATTTCACCTGAGTCTGAACTCTAAAGACAGGGAACATGATTCCTCTGGGAGAAGACTGACAAAACCAGGTTTTCTGGGAAGTCCCTATTAAGGTGTGAGTGCACAGGGTATTTCTCAGTGCTGCCACTTTGTGCTCCATGTCTTGTAAACTGCTACCAGGCTGCTCAGAATGACTTAAGTACATGCCAACCAGTACTTTACAGACAGTCCCTGGGTGAGACTGCAGAGCTAGAATGGCCTAGGATAGATTCTCCTGACACAATTCGGAAGTATTTACCTTCTTCTGGAGGGAGAACCTTGCTAGCAAGAATACAACTGCTGGTCACTGTATTTGGAAAAACATTCTTGGTTTAGTTTTTTTTGTTTTTAATTTTTTTAATTAGATTAGACCTTTTCAGGTAAACTTAGTTTTTCTACAAATATGACTTAGTATACTCCTCATCTCTGCCAGGACATCAAGGGTTGCTATTTGATTACAAAAGGGTAACTGAATATTGGGGTCCAAATCCAGCTCCAGTGTAAATGGTTGCTTATGTAAAATTTCTTTCTCATTGTTTAGGGATTCTTTCAAACACAAACCTTTTGATGTGTTGTGATTTTTTTCCCACAGTGTAGTTCAGACAAAGCAACATTTTTTATCTGGCAACTACTTCAAATCTAAAACCACAGTTGTACAAATTGTTGCTGAGTCTTACTCTCTGTTGTTCCATTAAGCACCAGCATAGCTCATCTTTCCATAGACAATGGAAATACGCAGACAGTAAAAGTGCACTTGTTTGCAATCAGAGTAATGTAGCTGCTTCGTAAATATAGTTATCTCACACTACTGAAGAACAGGCAAATGAGATCAAGATCAGAATAAAACTGTTATTCCTGGATTCAAGTAATGAATAAATTAATGTCTGTATATGCTATTCACTGTGATCCTTGAATGTACATTGAGATACTCTCTGATGAGCATGAGAGAGCAAAGCATGTCTGCTTAATTTTTAATCTCATCTACAGGTTAATCCTTGTAAAATAACAATTATGAAGTCAGATTCTCTGAAAGAATGAACTTGTCAAACTCACATACATTATCTGCTGTGGCAATTGATGTCAGTATGATAATGCCATGCCAGCAGTGCTTAAGCTAAGAGTTTGTCAGTTACCCCATGATAAACTCTAGCATTTGAGGGATTTCTTTCATCCCAGTTCATCAAATCACACAGGTCTGACATTCAATATTCAGTCCTCAGGGTTTCAAATGTTCTTTTGCTCTTGATTTATGCTACAATAGAATATTTGAAAGAATAAGGACTAAGTGTCATCACAGTGCCTAAGTGACTCTGATTAAACAGATTCCAGAAATTGGCTGTGGACAGCTGCACTGAAGTAGGAAATTTGGGTGACTGTGCTGATTTCAGCTGGAGTAGAGTTAATTTTCTTCACAGTGGCTGGTGAAGAAAACCTGGTGTGGGGCTACATTTTGAATTTGTGCTGAACACAAGGTTGATAATATAGAGATACTTTTGTTATTGCTGAGCAGGGTTTGAACAGAACCAAGGCCTTTTCTGCTTTTCATGCTGCCATGCTGGCGAGGAAGTTGCAGGTGCGTGGGAGGCTTGCAGGAGGCATGGTCAGAACAGGTCACCCCAACAGACCAAAGGGTTATTCCAGACCCTATGACATCTGCTCAGTATACAAAGTGGGAAGAAGAAGGAGGAAGAAGGGGGACATTTGATGTGATGGCATTTGTCTTCCTGAATCACTCTTACGTGTGGTGGGGCCCTGCTCTCCTGGAGATAGCTGAACACTGCCTGCCCATGGGAAGCAGGGAATTAATACCTTGTTTTGCTTTGCTTTTTTTGTGTGGCTTTTGCTCTTCCTGTTAGACTGTCTTCATCTCAGCTCTCAAATTCTCTGGCTTTTACCCATCCCATTCTCTCCCCGATCTGTCTGTGCGGGAATGACCAAGCGGCTGCGTGGGGCTTGGCTGCTGGCTGGGATTACACCACTACAAGCAGTAAAGTTGGAAGCAAAAGTAAGCCTGAACTTTATAGTGATGCAGAAGAGCAAGGAAAAAGAGGGAAGCAGCTTGCTCCCAAAATTTCTTTGCTCTGAAGACAATGGAACTTCAACATGTTCTTGATATTCGGAGACCAGGTTCAGGGATCATCTTGTTTGACCATAGAGGTTTTCAATGTGAAAGGCTACATGGGGGCTCATCACCTTTGGTTCAGGCACAGGCCTTTGCAGGGCTTGATTCTTGAAAATTTCTTTAAAAGTAAGGTAAATTATACTTTCTAGTACTTAAATGTTTTCACTGACAACATAGACCACTGACAGCAAACACAAAATGTGCCCGTCCCTATTGCAAATAGTTGTGAATGAGCTGATAAATCCTACTCCCTGCTCTGGACAACTTGGCAGGGACTATGCAGCAAAATAAAAGTATTAATATTGGCAGGGAAAGAGAGCTTTGCTGCAGGGGGAACAAGTAGTAATTTATAGAAATGGATCTGTAGGTCTCCTTTATTGGTACAACCACATGACAGATTATATTTAAAATTAAATGGAGATTGGGCACAATCATGCCCTCAGCAAGGGAAATGTCTTTTTTTCTGAGTATGTTTTTCCATCCTATCATAAATGTATCAATTATTTCCAACCTCTGTCTCTCATTTTAGGTTGGAGTAATCATAAGATTTTTGTAGGAAATTGCATTAGTAATTTCATTACTTCTTTAGACATACTTTTATATGTTAAAATTTTAATTTATTATACTTACAACAGTATTGCTTCTCTGGATATGGAGCATTTTGGGAACATGGTTCTAAAAAAAAAATCAGATTTATCATTCTGGTGTTTTACATATCCTGGTATGTAGAGATCACTCTTTAAATACTTTTAGATAACCTATGGTTCTAAGAAAACAAACCCTCAACTCAAACATATATAACAAATGGCCAGGAGCACATTATTTTCTTTAAAATAAAAGTTCTTTCCTTATTCTCTAAATCAAGCTGGAATTAATGTCTTCTGCTGTCTTTTCTTGCCTTGTAACAGTGAGGAAACAATTTATTTGATGCCATATGATGCAACTAAATTAGAAGACAGAAGGCCTGTGGAACAAATGTTTTCCAAGGAGAATATATTTTCTCCCAAAATTCCAGCGGGAGAAGGTGGCATATTATCATCACTTTTCCAAACTCTCCCCCTCTCCTTCCTTACACCAGGTTTTCTCAAGGTTAATTTGAAGTGGTATAGAATGCCGTATTCATGGAAGGAGCTGTTATCTTTTCGTTTAAAATAAAGAGAATTTTCCCCTTCATTACTCGGAAGCACCACAAAGGCCGGCTCAGCTTACACCAGAGGGCAATAGTGAGCTGTAAATATTTTCTCTCACTCCTGCCTTTTCCGTGGAAGCTCTTCTCAGGCACTTTTAGGCTCCTCTTTTCACCTAACCATAGGTGGTCCTAACAGTGTAAAATCTTGCACAATAGGACCAAATGCAGTGATGAGCTTTTTCCACTGTTCTCAGAATTTTCTGTATTTATAATAAATAGATGAAATTGGTGACTTTCATGACTCCATAAAGTTACTCACTGATTAGTCTGAACCCAACATTCAGGCTTCCCTGCAGTGCTAACACTCCTTCCTCTAAATCTGCACTCAGTCAGCTCTTTGGAGTAATGGCTCTTGCCAGAATTGGTAATATCAAACAGGAGGGAAAAAGTATATAATTTTACATACTTTGCTTCGGAATTCTTTTACAGCCAATTTAAACCCTCCTCTTCAGAGACCAGGGCATTGCTACATGTAAATGTTATACCTTGTTTCTAGATGTACAAGTGCAGTACAAATGGCAGAAAAGATGAAAAGAAGTAAGAAAAAAAAACCCAGGAAAATATAAGAGGGCAAAATTTATGTTTCTTTCTTAAAATTATGTCAGAGTTTTCTAAGTAAGGAATTTTTGCCTTAGAATTTCTAAAAAACTAAGCAGCCCTTTCTGTGTTTTTAAGTGTTCTGTGGCTTGAATTGAATGACATTTCTAAATCTAAGTTTCATCTATTCCAGATTTTTAAAAGTATTGTATAACTATCAGGGGACTGCAAGTCCTTTATTCATTTGACCTCTGCCTTTTGTCATATGGATTTTTTTCTGCTTATGCTGGCTGCTGGAATTAAGCTTTTCTGACAAAGTTAAAATGGAGGAAGAAATTTTTCCCATCCATTTTGCATGAGGGTAAAGATTTAGGGAACAAGTCTTTATGACCTTATATATGTACATTTTTACATATATCTAGCACATTTTTCAGTGCTAATAAGAGGTGATCTCCATGAGATGGGAGTATATTGGTATGGAGAGTATATTGGAGTGCTTAAGGAGTGCTTGAGATGTAGTTTTTCCCTATGCTTTTCTTTGGTGTTAGGAAATGTTTGGGGTTGGGGGGTGGTGTTTTGGGTTTTTGGTGGCATTGTTGGGTTTTTTTATCCATAATCATTGGCATTTCACTTTAAAGGAGTTACTAAAGTCACCTCCAAACAACATTGAGACACTGTCTCCAAATACCAGACCAGGATGCCTGATCTGATGGTGGCTACCTTCACTATTTTCTGAAAGTAAGTTCTGACAAATGCCTGCCTAATTGTCCTTTTCTTGGTTCTATCTGTGTGACCACAGTTAGAAACAAACCCTCAGGTTATGAGACTGTGACAAGACAAGGGTCCTAGCTGCCATTGTCTCTTTTGCCTTAAGTTTTGTGGTGGAGGGCAGGAACTCTGGAGTTGTTGCTTAATTGACTTTTATATTTAATAGACTGCCTTCCATTACATCAGTCTGCCCCTCAGGCCCTGCTGAAGTCCTGATTGATTTCTAATAGCTTTTAACTTTAATACTGTAGCCTCCTGCTATTTTTCAGTGCATTTGATTGGTGGTTTTCTGCATCAGCTTCCAAACTCGTATCCAGATAGTAAAATAGTTTGAGTGTTTCTGATTGGGAAACACTGCAGGGAGGGAGAGAAACCAAATTTTGTTTTTTTTTTTCATGGCTTTTAATTGGAAATGTCACAGAAAAGCATCCCCACAAAGTTGCCTAGAGTAAGTCATCAGTTCTGAGGACTAGGGACTAAGTCCTAGGATCTCATTAATGGGATCCAACATTTACAGCTGTGTCCAGAAAAGTCTGCTTTTGCTATTGCTGCTTTTCTTCAATTTGTGAAATCTTTGCAAACCACCTCTGGTCCAGATAAACTTCAACTATATGTCTTCTTGTGACTGAAAAATATCCCCCCCACCCCCAAAATGCCTGCCCATCTGGCAGGAGCCTGAGTGCCACACTGTAGATGACAATTCACCTGCTGGTACCTGGATTCTACCCCTACCTGGCCACCTATAATTATAGATCATTAATATTGGAATAGGTCCCTGCAATTTTTGAGTCCAACCATTAACCTAATACTGCCAAATCCAACACTAGACCATGTCCCTAAACATGTTCCCAAGCACCACATCTACCACTCACCTTGGAGAAAGTACTAACAACACACATCATGCCTGGGAGCTTAGGTGAGGTGTGGAATGGGTGTGTTTATCCAGTACAGGTGAAGCGTGCTGTGTACTGACTGTCCCAGAAAGAAGAGAGGAACAAACCAAAAGGGGCTGAGCTCAGGCTTGGTCTGACTCTGACACAGATCCAAAATAATCTGTGAATTTTGGGCTGATAAACCGGCTCTTCACACAGACTGGCACCTTCCTGGCGCTGGCGGGAGTGAGGAGCAGATGTCCGTGTGGCAGCTGGCAAAGCTGCCTCGAGCTGCTCCTGGCCAGGCTGATGCCAGGCTGCCCATGGCAGTGCTTGGGGGCTGATGCTCTGAGCTTCGGTGGGGGTCACCCAGCTGCAACCTCCTGCTCATAGCAGCTCCCTCCTGGATCCTGCCCCATCCTGGCCTCCCTGCTGGGCCAGGACGGCCTGCTGTCCCTGGGTAGCTCTCAGCTGCCAGCTGGAGACCCTGCTGAATGAAATGGTGGTCAGGCACAGCCTCCTGGGCAGCTCTCCCCTCAGACTGCTGCAATTACCAGTTGTCTCCACCCTGATTAGAAAAGAAAACAGCTTTCCTCAGTCTGGCCTTCAGCCTGGAGTTCGTACATGCATCTTTCCTTGGCAACTGGTTTTTCTTCTGTTGATGGCACAGTCTCCAGTGAAATCTGTCTCACAGTAATGAGAGGAAAACTCTGAAAACCTCAGCAACTCATGCCTCGCTTGGTGGATAGTTTTGCTGCTCTGTGCTTTCAAAACACAGTAAAATAATAATTATCCCTTGCTGCTCTCTTTGTGGTTCTTAAAACATACTGCCTTCATTAAGGGAAAATGGCATCTGTTGAACCCATACCACACAGTTAAGTTAGTGCCAGAGCCAATATTAGAGCTTGGGAGCTCCGGCTTTTGACCTCATACTCAGTCCATCAAGCCATTTAGCTTCCTTAAGAAGCAGAAAACTTCCACTTATGAAGTATATATATAATGAAATGTATCAGGATCTCAAAGAGGGGAAACAACAAAATTCTCCAAGAAACAAAAACATCTCTCCTGTAGTGGTGAGAATCAAATATCCAGGCAGTTGCACATCTACATGGGATTGGATTCACTATGGAGTTGATAAATGATATTGCCAGTTAGCATTTTTAAAAACAAACTTTTCATTAAGGTTTTGGCTGCATTTTCTCAGCATTTCTATGCCTGTTTTCACATATTCTTATAAAATGTTGTGCCACATTTTTATGCAGCCACATGCAAAATACCACTGACTGACCTGGGGCCATCTGACAGGTGCCATATTTATGACAACACAACATTTTTAACAGAGATCACATATTACAGATAGGGAACACTCCAAATATCACAAGTTGGTATTCTTCAAAACAAGGAATAAAATGCATGCTAGCCTTTTGTATACAATAATGCAGTCTGTTAGCTTGTGTCATTTACTGAATTTTGCCAGGATTGTAATAACAGAAAAGAGAAATAACAACAAAAACAGCAAAAAAACACCTCCTAAAGCTTCATTTTCCTGCAGCCTTATGTATGAAATTTTAAACCCACTACAGTAAGTAAACATGATTTTGAATCTTCCATGATGCACATAGATCAGTCTATTTCTGGAAGCAAGGAGTAAAAGGAAAGTCAGATGAAAGCAGCAGATCACGTAGGTCTTAAGCTATTTTTCATTTTAAGCAGCTTCTTAATTTCCCTGGTAACATATTCTTCTGATAGAGAAGAATAAACTAAATTAATGTATTATAGCAAAATCCCTAAAATGCTTAATACAAGCTGCTTGTAAAGGATTCAAGTGTAAGCAGAGCAGCATTTCTAAGCCTGTACATTTACGGGCAGCAGCGTGATCTTCCCTGTGATGACAAATTAGGCTTTAAAAGTCACACGATAAAAAGCATGTCACTGAAACCTGGGCAAAGGTCAACAGGCTCTGAGTGGGAATCCTGCTGTGTTCCTGAAAGCATGAGATCATTTTCTCCATGATTGTTCTGTAGCATGGACTGTTTGAAAGGATTATCCATTGCTGATGGGGGTGTGTGACTGTAGGTGAGTGCATTGTGTGTGATAGAAGACTTGAGTGTCGCAAACCATGCATGGATTAAACGTCAGAAGCATTCAATTTAATGCTTTTATTTCTTGGAGGCTGTGTTCTTAATCTTAGTAACAGTGGCCAGTTGCAGTTCTGCAGAGAGAAGCACTATAGAAAACAACACAAGTGCTTTTCCCCTCCTCTCTTCCTTGGAGACAGTTTTGTATCCTGGGACAGCTGAAGGGCCAGACTTTAGGAGCATGGACATGCACTATCTTTTGTGGAGTGTATATGTGATCTTCCTATGTATCACTGAGCAGGAGAGGGATGTTTTGCTCTTTCATCCATGCATAACTTGTCACCACTTAAATACAAATTTCAAACATTTTTAAAGACAAATGCATGCCCAAAAGGATTTCCCATCCTTCATGTTGCTTGTTGTTAATTGACCCAAGTTCACTCTTTCAATTGACAGGAATTTTCTTTTTCTGCTGTGTGAAATGTAGATGATATGCACCACCACAAAGCATATTAGTATTCAGAAGAAATTTTTTTATAAAAATCCAAATTATTAAATCCTATTTGATTGTGTGTCTGCTTGTAACTTGACAAAGTATATGTTCACAAATTGGCTATAATGGTTTAGGTTACAACATAGGGCACAGATAGGTCTTATGCATGGTTTTTCGCATTAAATTTCATATCTGGATGTTAAAATTATTATTATTATTATTATTGTCATATATGATATCAAATCATATGTGTAATTGGAATTGCTCAGCCTGAAAAAGAGAAATCTTAGGGGTGACTAAATGGTGGCCTTCCAGCACCTGAAGGGAACTCACAAGAAAGATGGAGAGAGACTGCTTACAAAAGCATGTAGCATCAGGAGAAGAGGGAATGGATTAAAACTGAGAGATACGTTTAGTTTAAATATTAGGAAGAAATTCTTTACTTTGAGGGTGGTGAGACACTGGCACTGATTGCCAGAGAAGCTGTGGATGCCCCATCCCTGGAACTATTCAAGGCCAGATTGGACAAGGCTTTGAGCAGGGCCTAGTGGAAGGTGTCCCTGCCTGTAGCAGGGGGTTGGAACTGGGTGATCTTTAAGGTCCCTTTGAAACCAAATGTTCTAGATTCTATCCTTTTAGATAGTTACACATGCATATGTTCATATGTTTCTTTGTGCTTGTGTTTTAAAACACCCAGAATTGTTGCTAAATGTAAAGACTCAGATGCCTCTGCATGGATTTTAGTCATTGGATGCTTGTTTTTTGTGAGATTTATTATGTTCATGGAGTGATTCTTGGTCTAAGTCTTAGCACGTATTAGCATGGTTTGGTGCTGTAAAGGGGTACATATTTCAGACACAATTGTTGATCTGTGGTGCCTCTTTCTCTCCACTGTCTTTTGATTGAGGGCTAATGGTATCATCAAGGAGGGCTGGAAGCAATGTGGTGAAACAAATACGGCCATTTCAGAGGAGCAGAATCTCCAGATGAGTGGGCAATGCCCCTATATGTCCATACCTTCCAAGATTCCCTTATTTGGACACCATAAATGCAGCAGTGTCATCCCCTGTTGATTTGCTAAGGCTGGGATACAGCAATATCACCTCTCTGCTGCCAGCAGAACCTCTACGTTGTTCCTCTAAAATTCTTGATTTCTCACCTAAGCCACGGCACTGCTGAAACGGCACAGATGGTGGTGTTAGGATACAGTGTTTCAAATTGTGTATATTTCTTAAGAACACAGTCTTGTAGTTGCATCCTATGATCTCTTGCTTTGATTTTTTTCCCAGCAATTATAACTGTCCCGTGTGGGTGTATAAACACTAAACCAGGTTTTTATTCAATGCCCAAAGAGAGAAAGTGACCCTTCCAATTTGTGTTTTGCCACATATTGAGGGAGGAGAGCAAATAACCTAGACAAGCTGGCAGCCTGTGGCCTGGACAGGAGCACTCTTTGCTGGGTTAGGAACTGGCTGCATGGCTGGGCCCAGAGAGTGGTGGTGAATGGTGCTGCATCCAGCTGGCGGCCAGTCACCAGTGGTGTCCCTCAGGGCTCTGTGCTGGGGCCAGTTCTGTTTAATATTTTTATTGATGACATGGATGAGGGTTTAGAGTCTTTCATTAGCAAATTTGCAGGTGACACTAAGCTGGGAGCGTGTGTCAATCTGTTAGAGGGACGGAGGGCCTTACAGAGGGACTTGGAATGGTTGGATGGATGGGCAGAATCTAATGGGATGAAGTTCAATAAGTCCAAGTGCCGAGTCCTGCACTTTGGCCACAATAACCCCCTTCAATGTTATAGGCTGGGGACGGTGTGTCTGGACAGTGCTCAGGTGGAAGGGGACCTGGGGTTGCTGGTTGACAGTCAGCTGAACATGAGCCAGCAGTGTGCCTAGGTGGCCAAGAAGGCCAATGGTATCCTGGCTAGTACTAGGAATAGTGTGGCCAGCAGGAGCAGGGAGGTCATTCTCCCCCTGTAGTCGGCACTGGTGAGGCCACACCTTGAGTATTGTGTCCAATTCTGGGCCCCTCAGTTTAGGAAGGAAGTTGAGATCCTTGAGCATGTCCAAAGGAGAGCAATGAGGCTGGTGAGGGGCTTGGAGCATGAGCTGTATGAAGAACGACTGAGGGAGCTGGGGTTGTTCAGCCTGAAGAAAAGGAGACTCAGAGGTGACCTTATCACTCTCTTCAACTTCCTGAGGGGCGGCTGTGGTGAGCTGGGGGTCGGTCTCTTTCTTTGGGCAACAACAGACAGAACAAGAGGACACAGTCTCAAGCTGCACCAAGGGAGATACAGGCTAGAATTAAGGAGGAAGTTTTTCACAGAAAGAGTGCTCAAATACTGGAATCATCTACCCAGGGAAGTGGTGGAGTCACCATCCCTCGATGTGTTTAAAAAAAGACTGGATCTGGCACTTGGTGCCATGATCTAGTTGAGTTGTCAGAACATGGGATGGACTCAATGATCCTAAAGGTCTCTTCCAACCTAGAAATTCTGTGTGATTCTGTGTGAAATAACCTTAACCCCTCTTTATTAAACATTTATTGATGATTGCCTGAGGAGAGCAGAATCAGAGAATCATAGAACACCCTGGGTTGGAAGGGACCCACAAGGTTCACCAAATCCTGTCTCCACACAGAACAGCTTAAACATTTAGTCATATATCCAAAAGCATTGTCCAAATCATTCTGGAGTACTCACAGACCTGGGTCCATGACAACTCTTTTTGTGAGCATGTTCCACTGCTTGAAAACCCTCTCAATGAAGAACTTTTATCCAATACCCAATCTGACCTTCTCTGACACAGCTTTCACTCTGCTGCATTTGACCACTGGAAATCACAAAGAGATCAGCACCTTCTTCTCCACCCCACCACTGAGGAGGAGGTCACCCTTCAGTCACTTTTTCTCTGAGCTGAGCAAACTTAATGTCCTCATATGCTTCTCATAATGCAAGCCCTCTAGTTTTCTTCGACCATCTTTGTTCTGTTCATGTGTCCTTTGGACACATTTTAATGTTTTAAAATACTTTTTATGTATTACAGCCCCAAACTGTATTCAGGTGAGGCTACCCTGACGTTGAGTCTAATAGGACAATCGCTATTTTTGTTCCACTTAGCTGTACTGTGCTTAAAGCACCTCGTGATATGGTTGACACTTTTGATTGCCAGGGCCCAGTTTTGACTCATATTAAGTTTGCCATCAACCAAAATCCCCAGATCCTTTTCTGCAGGGCTGTACTCCAGCCTTTTCTCCCCCAGTCTATATATATATATTCCAGATTACATCAGCCCAGGTACTGAATCTGGCACTTGCCCTTTTGGAGTCCATACATCCTGTGACATCTATCAAGATGTCTCTATAAGACCTCTCTAACCTTGAGGGAATCAATGGATCCTTCTAATTAAACATTGTTGGGAAACCTACTTAGTATGCACCCCACTCCTGTGTCCAGGTCATTGATAGAAACAATGAAGAGAAGCAGCCCTAAAACTGAGCCCTGGCAAACCCCACCAGTGGCTGATTTCCACCCTGATGCTTCCCCATTTACCACAACTCTTTGAGGCTGATCCTTCAGACAACCATTTACGCATTGGATTATGTATGTGTCTAGCTGTGTGCAGGTCAATTTGTCCAGAGGGTATTGTGAGAGACAGAATCAAATGTTTTTATAAAAACCCAAACAAACCCACCCCCTTATTTTCCCTCTTCCCTTTGTCCACAGGAGAAAATATCATATTGAAAGGCGGTTGCAGTGCACTTCTGTAGCGTGTCTCTGCTTCAAGGGACTGTATGACTTGATATACTGTTTCTGGAGTATTTCAGCACAGTGTGCAGTTCAGTATATACAAAAAATATATACATACACAGGAGCCTTCTGCTTCCTGCTGACCTGCCAGTCTTCTTTTGTTAAAACTTAGTAGAGACTGTGCCCATTTGTTGTTGAGTTCATATGTTTTACACTTCAGAATTACAGTGATTTCAGTAGCTTAATAGCTTAAAGAGATAGAGTCAATAATCAGGCCTGACTAGTGACAGAAGGCTAGTACAAGCACACATTGGAGTTGTGTCAGAAAAATTAGAAAGCTTATGTGGTTGTGAAAATACAACCTCTGAACTCACTGAATCAGATCTCCCCACAATTAAACCCAGACGATGTTCTGAAAATGTTCTCTTGCCACGTTTGCAAGTACAGCATATTTGTGTAACAGGGTGATGGGTTTGCTAGGGTTTTAGCAGCAAGGTGGCTAGTGAGGGGTGGCTTCTTGTTGGAATCCAGGACATCCCTCTGGCTGTCCTGGATGGCTCGAGCACCTAGCAGGGGTCTCAGAGGCCTTGACATGGAGCCCAAGAGCCCTGTGCCTTTGATTTCAACCCATGGAGAAAATTACCAACCTTATATGAGGATGCACAAGCCACAAAAAGTTAAGTAGAGTGATAGTCTGTCACAAAGTAGAAAATTAGAATTTTAAGGTTTTTAGAATAGGGGTTTGGGGGCCAAGATGGTGGAATTTGGGTGTGTCCTGTCCTTCTTCTTCTTCTTAGCCTCCATCTTCTGGGTGATGGTGGCACTTTTGGATTGGTTAAGAGTAGAGACGGACTGTGTAACATAGGTGATAAGTATTGGAAAATAACTGAAAATAAAGTACATGTAGCTTTTAATATAAAAAGACAACACCGCCCTGAGGGTGGGCAGTGTGCCTCGGACTGACCTGCTGCATGGACTTCAGCAGGTCAGGAAAAGCATGTACTAGATAAGAGAAAATAAACAACCTTGGAAACTGCAGACAGAGACTCTTGACTCCTTCTTCGGCTGCCGGACTGGGAAAAAAGAGACTCTCCAACACATATAGGAGTCATCTCAACCTCCTGAGACCCTAACAGCTTCTGTAGTAAAAAACTAGAAGCTTCCCCTATGTCTGACAGAACCAATGCCAGCTGGCTCCAAGATGAACACATTGCTGGCCAAGCCCTTCAGCAACAGTGATAGTGCCTGTGGGGTAATACATTTAAAAATGGGGGAAAAAATGCTGTAAGACATGAGCAAGCAAAGTAAAAATATATGAGAGAAACAGCTCTGCAGACACCAAGATCAGTGAAGAAGAAGGGGAAGAGGTGCCACAGACACCAGAGAAGACATTCTCCTATGGTCCGTGGAAAGACTGTAGTGAAGAAGGCTCCTCCCCTGGAGGTCCATAGTAGAAGATCCCACCCTGGAGCAGATGGATACCCAAAGGAGGCTGTGAGCCTGTGGAAAGCCCAAGCAGGTGCAGGTTTGCTGGCAGATATTACATAAACTCCAAACAAGGCAGATTTTCAGCAGCAGAGTTGTATGTATGTGTGTTTACTGAGTGTTTACTGAGATTATAAATTAGAAGAAATTAAGGGCTGCTAGGGAGGTATGGGATATTCAGCAAAGGAAGTTGGATGGGCATTCGGCCATGGTCCATTCTCTTACTCTGATAGGAATTTCAGGAGGTAATTCCGAAATTACCTTTCGGAAGGTAATTCCCAAGGTCCTGGGAAAATTTTTGTATGAAGGACTTGATGTATGTTGTATACTAATCCAGATGAAGGTCATTGATTGCTGGACTGTTTGGATAAAAATGGTAAGGAAGCCACCCTGGGTGATAAAGATGGCAAGGTAGAACTCTGAATGGAAAAAAGAGTCCTCTCAGTCCACTGAGAATTCAGTGTGACTGTCTTACTTCCCTTCCTTAAAGTTGCTCTGGCCAGGAAAAAGACCGAACGTGAAAGAAACTAAGCAGAATGTTTGAACAGTTCTCATCCTGACTGTTGCTAATGTCTCTTTTACTAAATGGTCACATCTCTGGATGCACATCTCCATATCCTCTAGCTGTGTTCTGTGAGATAGCATTGCTACTCACATTAAAGAAAGGTCATGAGACTAAAACTCCAGAGGTCAATGTATTTATTCTTACTCTCCTTTATTTTCGTTATGTATTTTGAAGGGCAGTAGGATTTCACTTACAATGTTCTAAGTATAATAATCTCTCAGTGGACTCTATGTATCTGATATCTGCATCACTTACTAAAAAAAAAAACCAATTTATCTCTACAAGAGTAAACTGGTACATGGTCCTGTTGTTCTTAAATTGTAAAGAGGTACTGAAAGGGTTAAATACTTCCTGAAGAGGTAATAATATTTGCACTTCCAAAAGGTCTTCCTGACCTATCTTATGCTACACTGATGAGATTGTCTGGTAAAGGGAGGTCAGCATTATCAGGCCCTTTTTTTGCATGGATATTGAATGATGTGTGATATTTCAGTTCTGCAATGCACAGAGGTTAATTTGCAAAGGGGACTTTTTGCTTGAGAAGAACATGAGGAATGTGTAGGCGTCACAAATAATTTGTCTATGGGAGTGTAATTTTTTTGTTTATGTCTCAATTTTCTGCAGTTGGGTAATATGTTGACAAATTTTAGAACTTTATATGAACTTAAAATATGTTTTACATTGGCTTGGCAGCTGTGATTGATCTTAAGAAATTTTATCTCATTAACAGACATTGCAAGCCAAACACAGAGATTTTTTCTTCCTTTCACATTAGGCTGCTTTGGTTTTCCCTCAATGTATTCAACCTTTAGAAATGTGCATGTATTTTAACTGCAAAAATCTGAAAAAAAAAAAAAAAAGTCTTAATAAATGACTTCTGACTCAGTAAATAACTGTTTCAACTTTGGTTCCTTTGTGGCTTAAAAACAAGCGTTTATTTAGAAATGCCTTCATGAAGGGTACATTCTGGGATTTATTATATGTCACGGATTAAATTATTTCTTGTTTATTCCCTTCACTTAAAAATTCATAATTAATATTTCAGAATATATTTAGTTTAGTAGTTACATTTGATTCTTTACTTAATTTTAGCAGTAATTTCAAGTCATCATAGTGAGATTTAGCCCTAGTACTCTCTGAATACAACCCATAAATCAGGTTAAATGTTTGAGTCAGGGAACTTTAAAGCTGCTTTTAAATCCCAAACACTGGCAAAAATTACATTTTATCTAGGGCAGCAGTAGCTTGTCATCCACCGATAATTAATGACACAAGAGCAACAGCTTTAAACAACCACATATCAGGAATTTTTAAAGGCATCTCCATATTAATAGCCAGAGACCTAAGATTTGTAAGTTTGTTTTTTTTTTCCCTAGAAAGAATAGTACACTTTATCTTCTCTTTATATTTTTCTAAACAGAAAACATTTTTGCCATCATTTTCCACACAATTTTTGCGTAGTTGATGCTTTCTTCCTAGTAGTAAAATGTAGCACTTGTCTTTACTGGATTGTATCCTAGATTTTAAGGCCAGTTCACCAATTTTTTAACATAATTCTGAATTCTAATTCCATCCTCTAATGCACTTTCTGGCTGTAAGCAACATCTTCTAGCCTGGGGTCCTCCTTCAAGCTTATAAAAGTAATGCCTATTCTCATTCAGCTCATAAACAGAAACATAAACAGAGAGCATCCTACACCCTTTGGCTTTGTGTTCAAACAAAACCAAGCAAAGAAAATGTCATTCAACCAAACCCTCCTGTTGTACAAATTGGATACTGAGATGCAAAGCACATACATAGCTGTGTGTAGTCTTGAGTCATCTGGTATCCATGTCTGGATACTATTGAAGCGAACTGTGTTGGACTAGGGCCCAGCTATTTTTTCTCTGTCTACAAAATATAATTATTTTTTATCCATGCTGACTAGTAGACTTAAAGATAATACACAAATGCAATTTAGAAATTAGTGTGAGCCGTGGACCACATCCAACAGGCATTTTATGGGATGTAGCTACCTCTTTTGGTGGTGGTATTTTCCCTGTATGTATTGCTAGTCATGTCATGTCACTTACCCATGGAGTTACTGTCGGAGCCCTGCTTTTTTTTAAGCTTTTGTCCTTGCTGGTTCTTTTCAAAAAGAAAGTGCTAAGTTCCAGATGGGGCTAGAAATAGCTGCTTGCAAGAGACTAAATGCCAAAAATTTTGTTTCCTTTCAGGCTGGAGTCATAAGAAAATGCAAAAGCAATTGGTGTGAGAGCCTAATGGCACATAAAGCTGTCAATATCCTTCCTTTGTAAGTAATAAAGAAGTTTCATTCACATCAGATCAGTTACACAATTGGATGAACACTATAGATATGAAGCCATATGTTTTGAGGCTTTTTTTCACCTTGAAGTGAAAAAAAGGGACTATCATCCTGCAAATGTCACATGTGACACAAGGTTCTGCATTAAATTGGGAAGAACAGCTTCATATCTGAAGTCTGTAATGTGCAGTCTTTGAAAAGGATAATCACTGTGCCTGAGTGGGGACTGGCTTTTAAAGATAACCTATAAACTATGGGCTTCAGTGGCACAGTGTGACATCAGTTCATACTGGCTGAACATTATAAAGCATTGAATCTTAAATGCAACATATTTTTCATTTTAGTATTTTCTCACAATTTATTCAAAATAATAAAAAAATATATTGCTGGTTCAATTTTTAATGAACTTCTGAATGCTGAAAGTGTTCTCTGTGATGGAAATACCTTTGCACCTAGGGGAAAAAAAAAGTGAAAACAGGTATTTATCAGTAGGTTTTACCATGTTTACCAAGAACAGTTCTTTTCATCTGTATTTTAGGACATCACAAGTTAATATTTAGGTGTTACTGTTTAAGACAGTACTCAAGTGTCAGATATGAAATCCATATTCTCTGACTTGAAATGTCTCCTCAGAACATGAAATATACTGTTAACATACTCATTCTTTCCACAGGATTGAAATAATTTTTTTGGTCCTGCAAGGGCAGCACATTGTGTGCAAAATTCACAGACTTCAGGATCTCAACCAAAACCGAGCACTAATTAGCTCAAAGATAAACATTTTTGCCTGAAATACCACAAGACTTCTAAAATATCCTTCATTCTCAAGATTTTTGTACAATTAGGTTAGTATCCTAATGTTTTATTTTATGCTTTAAATTATTTTTGGTACAGATTTAGAAGTCATGTTACTTCCTTGATAAATATGTAGAGGTAACTATGTATAGCTCAGGGTTTGGGTTTGGAAGCACCCATGTAAATTGTCCCTCAGGCAGCTCTCTGCTCTGAATGCACTTTGAGGGTGTCTGTCTGTCTTTGCATAGTCTAGATAATGTCAGTACTCAGTTTGAAGATTTAGGTCATTGTTTGCATTACCCAGTGCCATCTGATTGTGTTCACTAACCACTAAGGGACATCTCTTTTGCCGTTTTCTGTAGGGGTTTTGTTTTTGGGTTAACCTTGGCAGGCAGTTGGGCCCCACACAGCTGCTCACTCACTCCACTCTCCAGCAGGATGGGGAGGGAAATAAGAAGGGGAACAGTGAGAAAATTTACCAGTTGAGACAAAGTCACATTAATAGGCACAAATAAAACTGCTCACAAAAGCAAAGAAGAAGAATGGAATCATTCCCTTCTTTTTTATTTTTGATACTTTTTTTTTTTTGTTTGTTTGGTTTGGTTTTCTGGGAGGTTTTTTGTTTTTGGTGTTTTTTGGTTTTTTTTTGCTAAAGTGTGATTTGTTTAACTTTTAGGTTCCATGACATGAAAGCAAGTACTCTTAAAACCAGTCTGTAATTAGTTTCATACACATTTGTCATAAAAGTCACTAAGAGTAATTTAACAATTTTTGGCCTTACTTGACTTTTTAGGTATAAACCCTACATAACTGTAAATATTCACTATAGGATACATTGATTTCAATAGACTGGAAAATGGAGCATATAAAAAATCCTGTTTACTACTTCTCCTAAAATTTTTCTACCTTTCCAATTTCAGTTTTTGCTCATGATTAAACTAAGTGTTAAGATTAACATTAGCTTCCTTTGAACACTCCCAGTTTGCCATGAGCATTTGAAAGGATCCTTTCTGTGATTATGGGATTTATTTTCCATTAATATCCAGTTGTTTCTTCCTATTAAATGCTAATGCACATAGAACATTTGGGAAGCTATTATAATCTGGTAAGGTGTAAAGACTCTGTTATAGTCCCTCATTAGCCTGCTAATAACTCTACTTTATCCTGCAGAAACTGAGTTTACCAGACACACAGTGTTTTCTATAGAATCTCCCTAAAGGAATGAGTTTCACTTTCAATCACTGTAAAACCACGTTTTACTGCTTTTAAAATTCCTTACCAGTATTTTTTTTAAATTTCCTAAGTCACTCAGGATAATACCCTACTATAAGTAAATAATTTATAATTCAAAAGTAACATCTTCCAGTTTGACTTTAAAAGATACATAAAGTACACGACATTTGTTTGCCACAGAGAGTTTTATCTTTATAAGTGCAAGAAACCCCTGTAAACTGTGTACCCTTGGGGAGAACATCCCATTCCAGACTACAGAGCAATTCGTCAAAAACTGAAAACGCTGTTAGCAGATTCTGTCTTACATAGTTTCAGATGATGACTCCTTTCATAATTTTTAAACCATCCCCCACCTTACTAATCATTTATCCAGAAATAAACTCACATACCCAAAAAACTGAAATGGAACTAAACAGTGGCAGACCAATGAAAACACTCTCCCCAGTTACTACAAGTAAGACTCCCTAAAACAAAAGCATTAAAGTCTGTAGGACCTAGACAACCCAATCTGTGGTGTACTTCATTTGGTGGAACAAATGCCCTTGTGAATGGAACATGAGTGCAATTAAATGAGTGCTGTGTGCTAAAATGAGCTCACTCAGACAATTTGTAAAGGATGGAAATAGCCACTTAGCAGTAGGACAATATTTTTTCATTCTGTTTCTGACTGCTCATTCCTGATCCCCAAGGAGTCCTACAGACTACCTTCAAAAGATGAACCCACAGACCAATATTCTTAACTCTACTTGCAACTAAAAAGAATTGCCTCAATAAAGACATTGGTTTAATGACTTGTACAGTTTTCCAGCTAGCCTGTACCTCTAATACTGATGCTAAAACCCCTTTTCTGTCTCTGCTTCATATGAGCTAACAGCTTCTTACCTTTCTGGTTTTGATCAAGTCATTTATTTGAGTAACATAATTTCATTTCACTTGCAACAGCTACTCTTTCTTTTTTTTTTTTTTTTTTTCAGATCTGATGAGCACTGGGGCACTCTTGAGTCCAAAAGCTTGTGTCTCTGTTTCCCTCCATGTTTGTTGTCCCAATAGATTCTATTTATTCTTCCCAGAACTACTTTCAAGATAAATACTAATTTCTTGATAACAAAATGGGAAAGTAACAGCCAAAAATAACTGAAGGATCCCATTGTCAGAAGGCTCAGACCTTTTCTTTCTGCTAAAGGAAAGAATAGTGAAAGGTTTGTTCTTGAGTCAGGTTATTTTGCTGTGATTTCTTGCTTACTTGACCTAATCAGAATGCCTAGTGGCAAGCACTGTCAGCTGAGGCAGTAAGTTAAACAGCTGAAACCTTCACTGTCTGGCAGTGTTCTATCCTCAGTAGGGGCTTCTGGTTTAACAGGCCTGGAGGGTAAGTTCCAGCACTTGAAAAACAGTTCAATAGAATCTCTGGAGGCAACAAGTTAATGACCAAAGATTTTAATGGTCTACAACAATTTATGAGTGTAAATTTAAGCTCTGTGGGACTTATCTGAGAGAAACTGATGAAAAGATACTATGTGAAGGTAGCTGTTCCAGAGATAATGTCCATTAGGCATTGCACTGTGTTTGAACTTGAAGAATAAAGCAAGGTTGTAAAATCACAGACAGTGTTCCTCAGGATGCAGCCAAGAATAGGAAATATTTATGGACTGCTTAGGTAGCTTTAGATCAGATGATGCTGAAGTGTGTTTTTCAAATGGTTGCTGGAGGTGAGTTTCTCCCAGTGGAAATTTCAGACCAGCAATGTTAATAATTTTTGTGTGTT
>WBNO01021598.1:0-44486 GCA_013400575.1 Peucedramus taeniatus | reverse complement strand
TAAGCAATTTCCAGGATTCTAATTAGTCTGCTATAAAATTGAAAACACGTAACATAAAAAGAGTTAAATTATTACGATCTAGAAATATTGAAATTAAATCCAAAAAAGAAATGCATTCACAATGGTTTTTGGCACATTTAACAATTGATGCTATATGGCCTTCAAGTTATTTTTCTTTAAAATACTGCAAAAAATGTATTACAAGTTTTTGACTTCTGTTTTGTTAATGATTTAAAGTTAAATCTTTCTTAGCTTTGCTTGAATCAGATGCACTGACTACTTGTAAGCATAAAAGTAAATATTGTGGCAGGCTGACAGCTAAACAAGCCTTAATTCTTCCTGTGCTTTGCCCAGAGCACAAAATATTCAAATCATTGTTGCTAGAGTTAGTGAAGAATTCTTATTTGATAGCGTTTTCTCCCTGTGCACAGACATACACAGATACTGCGTGCACTAAAAAAGCACACCAGCCATGCTGTGAAGACAGCACGAATTACTGACATGCTGGAATCTGGGAATCCCTCTTCTTCAGACCCACCTAGCCATGAAATCACACACATATTTGAAAGACTGTCCAAGTCCAGAAGGACTTGGTTTTTAGAAGAAATTATGGAAGAGAAGGATGGAAATCTTCAGATACTGTATTTGTAGTATTCCTCAGTAATCTCTCTTCTCTGTGCCAAGAATCTTGACCTTTGCAAAAAGGCAGGGAGTACTGGAATTCCATAGGAGAACTGGGCAACAGTTAGGAGCCAACTCCAAGAGAATCCTTGGTAACTGGTGAAGAGAAGGTGACCTTGCCGTCCAAAGACCTATTGATTACATGAAGGAAAGAATATCTTCATGTAGGAGTTCTACTGAATGCATAATAGAATAATACAGAATTGCAGAATAATTTAGATTGGAAAATACCTCTAAGTTTGTAGACTCAAACTGTTAACCCAACACCACCAAGTCCACTGGTAAAGGACCCAAAATGTTCCCAAGGTCCACACCTATCCATCTTTTAAATATCTTTAGAGATGGTGACTCCACAACTTCCCTGGGCAGATTGTTGTAGTGCCTGAAAAGTCTTCCAGTGAAGAATTTTTTTCCTAATACCCAGCCTATATCTCTCCTGGCATACCCTGATGACATTTACAACAAATTACTGAGAATGCACCTTTATGTACCACTTAAAATATCTGCTGAGACCATGTCACACACTCTGTTTCATAGAAAAGAAACATACAGTCAAAGACTTTTCTGAATAAGTTCCTAAAGGTATGCATCCCTCTGAGTCCTTGGGGTTCATTCTCACATTTTGAAGACCCCTGCTCAAAATAAATCACATTGTGCTCAGATGCCATGTGAATTTCCATTTACCCAGCTTGCTTTCTAATTTTACTTTTCACCATAATGTAAATTATTGCATTAGCAATTACTGGTAGCATTCCTTCCTAATAGCTCACTCGTGTATTTACTGATTTCAGATGCTGCTTTCCCCAACAATATCCTTTGAAATCTGTGTAAATGCATAATACAAGCGGAAGAAGAGATGCCGTTCTGAGTAGATTCCTTTAACTGCTGTTGCAGTCTGTAGATGACACCTGTTTTTCCCTTATCCCCTTCAAAATATTTTGTGCTTTACCATTCGTCTCTCAAAATTATTAATTTTTCCATTTAGTCTCACACCAACAAGCTCCAATAAAGTGTTAAGCTAAACATTGCNNNNGCTTTAGTAGGTGAGGATAATCCTAACTCTGGTCTTGTAATGTACTCCTGCATGTGCCCTGACAGCATCGATCACACAAATACAAAGTTTCTTCTGAGGTCACAAAGCTTGTTGCCAAAGCTCTCAGTGCTGTTGCTATGAACTTCTTACCTCTAGCTGGTGCCAAAGATGAGACCAGACTTCCCTTTTGTACAAGATACCCTCACAGGAACGCCATGACTCTGTAGTGCCACAGATTACTAACATTTCTGCAGAAGTGATTATGGTTTTGGCTTAGTGGATGCCTAGGTGCAATGCTGATTCCAGTTCCATTTAACAGTGTTTGACAGGAACTAAGCCCGAGGATGAATCAAAGCTGACATATTTAGAACAAAGCAGTGGAGCACTTGACTAAGCCAATAAATAGTTCCAGCTGGGACTTGTCCTGTCGTTAGTGATGAAGATACTGGGGGTAGTTTCTGTGGCAGTTAACTTTAGCTAAGGATATTTGGCATTTACAAGGAATAGCAAATATTTTTAATCAGTCTTTCTTTTTTTTTTTTCTTTTTTGCACCAATTTTATCTCACTCCCCCCAAAATATGTGTCAAATGGGACCAGCCTGTGTCAATTACTATGCTAAGCCCCAGCATAGATCTGACTGAAAGTCACTAAATGCAAAATAAACTTAATTAAAAAGTTTAACTGAAAGAATTTGTGGAACATGTTTGGGAGACATGGATTTAAAAGAAACAGAATTATGGTCACTTATTGAGGGCATTTCCCTAGACACTAAAAAACAATCATTCTATTGAAACTCTGAACAGTATTAAAACTTAACCAACTACCAACTGGTAACAGATATTTTAATATTTTTAAGAAATCTCTGTGATAAATATAACCTGCAAGCACTTAATCAGAGTTCTGGAATATCTTGTTCTGCTTATATTCTTTCCCATCAGGGGAACCTGACTCCCTTTAAGCCCTGTCAGAGAACCACAGAATATACAGAACCCACATTCTGTTTGGGAAATTGCATGTTAGTACTTCTTTTATATTATATAACTAAGTAGTATAGGAAATATAAATAAGTACCTATAAGAAGTTTATTTTAAGGTTTTCTAACAATTTACATTTTAACTTATATGTTGTGTAACAGGCAGAAGAGGTAGTTTCCACTAGAAGTGCAGATAGCTTGATGTGGGGGGAAGGTTATGGAAAATTTTCCATATGTCACAGTTACTACCATGGGCAAATCATTGATACTAAATGTCAAGAAAACATCATTCTTCTGCCTTGGCAGAAACTATTTAGTTTAATACTCTGCTTTCGAAAAGTAGGCATTTTGGGTGCTATGTGTTTACTGGTTTGATTTTCTCATCTAGATCTTGTGCTGCATAGTATGATGCATTCAACACAGTATACCTTCTGAAAACAATGACATTTTGTAGGACATAAGAAAAAAATTCTCTATTTTCAGCCTCTTCTGGTGCTGATTATGAAATCTGTATTCAGATGGGCAGCTTTTTGCACAAACATTTTCTTTTACCTAATTCATACTAATCTGCATTCCACATGCAGTCCCACTACAATATTACCAAAATTCCCTTTTTCCTCTCTGCCCCTGCGAGAGATCATTATCACTTTTATTGTCATTGTTTTGTCCCTTCCCAAATTCCAAATTAAATACAGAGAGCATGAAAAACACATCTTTTAGATTTTGAGTTGCAGTGAAGAATAATGCAGCTTACATAAAATCATGTAGTTCATATTCCGAACAGTGTTCACCACGATTCTCCTCAGTGTTCTTTTATCTTCATCTTAGAATCACAGAATCATTAAAGTGGGAAAAGAAATCCAAGGTCAAGTCCAACCTTCAAACATATACCACCATGCCCACTAAAACAGATCAAAAAGTGCCACATCTATTCATGTTTTGAACACTTTCAGGGATAGTGACTCAACCACTTCCCTAGGGAGCCTGTTCCAGTGTTCCCTGAGTGAGTCCCACCAGAAATTTATCTGGTTTTCAGCTTTGACTTAAATAATGCCGCCAGAACAGATGTAAAAGTTGCACAAAAGGTGCTTTTTTCACCCTACTTGAAATGTCTCTCAACCTTTATAGGGTCATGGAGTGGTTTGGGTTGGAATGGACCTTAAAGACCGTGTAGTCCCAACCTCGCTCACCATGGACAGAGATACATTCCAGCAGACCAGGGTGCTCAAACTTTCATCCAATCTGGTCTTGAATACTTCCAGAGATGGGGCATGCACAACTCTTGGCAATCTGTTTCAGTGCCTCACCATCCTTACAGTAAAGATTTCTTTCCTATTATCCAATCTAAAACCTACTCTCTACTACTGATTGCCACCAGTGAGACAATAAACTTTGTCACCAACCACATCAATGTGCAAGCCCTAGCAGAATGCAGATAGACCAAAAACACAGTTTGGAGAAGCACCATGTAAAGAAATCTTGCTCCAAGCATCTGTGCCCCATGAATTTAGGACTACATAGACACTGAGTGAGAAGAGACACTACCTCACAGAGGGAGCCTGGAAAACTACTGAATTAGATCCCTCTAAAACCCTAGTAGCTATTGATTCATATAAAAGGACTGTGTCGAATGCATGTAGTAGGATATGATTCTCCCTAAGCCTATTTCTTGTTTTTTTTCTTCTCTACCACAACAACTGTAGCTACAACAGAGTCTTTTTTGAAGTACAAAATTTTCCAGCTTGTGAATGCTGGAAAGAATAACATAAGAAATGTCACATAATTTTCTACCAGCAGATGATTTCTCCTGAGAGCACAGATTTAGTTCAATCTGGCTGAATCTTTTACTACTTCAGGGAAGGAACAGATAAAGCAAGGCTGCTGAAGAAAAAAATAATTATCTATTGTGTTTTAGGGTAGAATGTTAAAAACTCTCTTTTTCAGTTTGTCAAGCTTCACATAACAGGATCTTTTTAACCAGATATTTTCTTACACTTGCTGAGCACATGCAGCATAGTACAGATCCTGATGTTTCTGCAGTTGTGGGAATTTCAGTCAGTGGAGGAGTCTGAAGAAAGTTGTCCCGAGACCAGAACCAAATACACTTTGATGGTAATAGCTTTAGTAAGATTTTGTTTGAGCTTGACCTGTTAAGGACTTGATGGATTTTCTATAAGGCCCCTTCTGACATATTTTTCAATATACTTTTACCTACTCAGAAGCATGCTTTGGTAATTACAAATCTGAGGATGTCTCAGCTTCAAATGAATCCAACTTTCCCTACCAAGCTGAAATATTATCTCCATTAAACAAGTTTTCAGCATCATGATACAATATTCTTCCAATTAAATTGAAAAGTGTTACATAGCATATAATAATTTGGGGACTAAAAGTGTGAATACTTTTAAATGTGGCATATAATTTCCTAATGCAGGATACTTTTCAAATACTATCTCCTGCTGAAAGAGTTCATTGTATCAAAAAGTAGAAACCTGTCAATAATACCCATATGTCCCATAAAATGTTTTCATTTCTTTCATGGTACATTATGCTTCATCAGTTTCCTTAATCCTAGCTGCAGTTCACGTTGCTGTGCTGAAACAGCTCACTGAGCAGTAATTTATCTCTTGACTGTGGCATAACAACCACAAATATAGGTTATTCTGGGAGTGAGGATTTGCATTGCATAAACTGTATTTTTAAAATAATTTTCAAATGAGATTAATTCACGATAGGGAAATTTTTCCTCTATTTTTGGATCTGGTTTCCAAGACACTAGGGGCTGTCTTGAGTGTTTTGTTAGGTATCAGGCAGAATCTTTATTTGGGGATTAGGGATTTCTGTAAAAACAAAATGATACTGCAAGAGAAATGAGAAAATGTTTCCCCCATTTACTTTAATACCTATTTAAAATTGGCATTGGAAAGATAATGACAGACTGCATTTTAGCTGAATTTTTCAGCTGTGCACTAGATGACTTGTATTTCTTTTCAATTACCTTGACTGCTTTAGCATGGTGGGAGATTACTTCTCCTGCATGCTGAAAAGTTATTAACAATTAAAATGGAGGGGGGAGCAAGTAGCAGAGGATTAATGCAGTCTGCTTTGCCAAATGACTGGGATTTCTCTTTGCAAGGATCTTGTTTTAATGTTTGCTGCTAAGCGACTATATATATGTATTTTTTACAAATGTAAATATTTACATAATAGTGATACTTGAATAGCTTGGCCTCACGCATCAGAAGGAAGCAAAGTTTTCTTCAGGCACAGCACGGCGTGAAATGCTTTTCTCAGGCTTTTAAGGCCCACATATAGTAAACAACACTTTTCTTCCTACTTCTTTTCCCAAAGTAGGGACAAAAGCAAGGGATGCACAAGTGTCTCCTCTCAAGCACTGGAGAAACAGGATGCTGCAGGAGGACGTGGGTGACCCTATAGCCTCAGCCATCTGCTTGGACACACTTTTCTCCTCCTCTCTTTAGGGCAAACCTCACCTAACTTCCCTTGGCTACATCTCTCCATCACTGAGATACTCCTGGCAGCTTACTTACAAATTATTATTGATTTTGTCCATGGTAATAAAACTCAGAATAATAATAGCAAACCACCACTTCAGGCACTATGCACTCTGTTCTCCAAATGGTCCTCCTGAGAAAACAGTCAGAGATATCACAGAAATCAGTCTGATCCTGTAACTTTTACATTCTCCCAAAACAACTCCTTAGCTCTGTTTCTTCCCCCCTTTTGATTACTGAAGTATTTTTGACTGCTGAGGTATTCCACATTGCCAATGCCCTTTTAAGAATCTCTGACTACCTGGCTTACCTTGATGTACTCTGTTTCCACCCTGCTGATTTTTCCATAAAGGCTTATATTAATCCAAACCAACACTCATTTAATAAACATCTCAGCAACTAAATGAATACTTAGCAATCATAACTCCATTTCCATCACAGCAGGTAGTGGCGCAGCTAGCTCCAACTGATGTCCACTTTTATACCAAGTGCACACACATAAATCCCATTGTTTTTTGGGTTTTTTTTATGTGTCTAGGTTACATCTATAAGAAGGTTTTAAAACAAATAAACAAAAAGAAATAGAGGTGTTGGGAGAGATGCCTACACACAACATAAAACTGTATTAAGTCAATAAAGTTCATTTTGATTTTGTGGAAAATTACCAAGTCTTACAACGTGCAGCTATTTTTCTTCAGTCTAAACAGAATCACTCAAAGTCTTGGTGAAGCATACCAACACAGTGTTTTTTTTTCTACCAAAGCTAAGCAGCACTATTGACTTGCTACTGTACAATTATTCCTAGACAATCTTTTGCAATATTATCTATGAGATGTATTCACAAATTTTTTGATTCATTCATCTTTGAAAACAATCTCTAAAATCCAGATCTTTAATTTCAGAAAATTTGCATAGTGCAATCAATCTTATAGATACACGTTAATTAACAGTGTTTGAAAATGTAGCTATAGACTGAATTAACTCTGGTAACAGCTCTGGCAAATTTTTATTCATGTAGTCTAGGGATGGACATGCAAGTATAAATACATTTCAAATCTAAGTAGTGAAGTCCACATGAAAGCCAATTAAAAAAAATACGACCCATGGTGTTTTACCTGGACAACACCTTCAAATAATTCAGAATCAAACATTTTCTGTTCCAGACCTAACTTTTTTTTTTAAACAAAAATTCTCCTAGTAGCAGAGATAATTCTGAAATTAAAAATATATTGATTTCTATGCATACACAAATAAAGACACAGAAAATTTCATATTTATATTAGTAATGTATGTGTAGCCTGATCTTTCCATATCCTTTTTAGACTAAAACTAATACAACTCTGCCAACTTCAGAGCAGCTATTCCTGATTTATATCAGAGGTAATACTCATCAGAATTACACCTGTCCTCATATTTCACATTGTTCAGGATTGAGGTCCTTGTGCCATGAGAAGATCTTCATCTTCTACAGGTTTCTTTCTTTATAAATTTGGGCAGTCCCTATGTTATGTAGAGTTTCATTTAACAAAAAACAATCCAAGTATTGGCAGTAAAAGTGAAGAGATACACAAAGTGCATAAACTGAATGGATTGAAGACAAAACTACTCAACTCTCATTTGAAGTCAAAACAGGGCAAATGAAATGCTCTCTGGAAGTATCTGGGAAGAGAATTTATGAAATAGGCTGGAAAAAACCTGCCCTGTAGGGTGGTGATGACAGCAAAAACTCTTAACCTGAATAGATGCCTCTTTTTGACAAAAGCTGGGGTTTAAAAAGCAAGGTGAAGGTCAGTACATGTGAATCAGGTTTGTGTGACTGAGGTTTGTCACTGAATTTGATGCTTTTTACCTGCTAATGGTAATTAATAGTGCCTTGGTTTGAAAAGACAAGTGTCTGCTAAGGAAGGCAGGAGCCTCCCTTGAAATGGAAAATGCAAACCCCCTCCCTTCAAATTGTTATAATTTTGAAGCTAAGAGGCTCTCAGGCAAAGGTATGGGAGTAGGAATAACAGTTCTTTTTTAGGAAAAAAAAATGCAGTAGTACAAAACAACACTGACAGAGTCAGAATATGACCTGACACCCTGTGGGTGAGGGTGTTGGTAGCAGTCCCATTAAATGGTGGCTGCATCCTCCTGGAGTGATAGATGTGGTTCTGTTGAAGCACTGATCCTGTAAAAGGGTGTAAGTTTCCTCTGAAGGTCCAGTGGTGGTGTAGATGGGCCTGCTCTTCCTCTAGGAATACAATGGGAAAAGGCTGCCTGCAGTGTTCCAAATCTCAGATTATATCCAGGTAGGAATGCTTGGCTCCTCCCGCTGTGTAGAGCA
The DNA here is from genome assembly GCA_013400575.1 of Peucedramus taeniatus. NCBI lineage: Eukaryota > Metazoa > Chordata > Aves > Passeriformes > Fringillidae > Peucedramus > Peucedramus taeniatus. Next base: position 35,957 of record WBNO01021598.1, on the reverse strand, counting down.
TCTCACAATGGGATGATGTAATTTTATCAGTCATGGAGTGACACTCAATGGCCCATTAACAGAAAATATCTCCCTGAAGGGAGGATGGGTCGAGGAAGATATAAAGCAAAGTGCCCCACCTGGTTTTAACAGGTGGCCCAATTAACAGAAGATAACTGCCCCACCTCTAACAGATGGTGATAGAATACACACCCCCAGCCACATCTTGCATTTGTAACCTAAGACAAATAGCTATTAATTATTTTTTGTAACAGTCCCATGTCTATTCATGGCCATAGTTAATGTTTTGTCCTTCTACCAGCTCTTCCTCAAAGTACACAATCTCAGAGGCCCAGGGATCAGCATCTGGAGGAGCCCAATACTGACTTCCTTACTAAGGTGACTCAAGTCACAAGCAACATTAAACTAGAAGTGCCAGTTGCAGGGTTTTTTGTCTTCTGCTACCACACAGATCTCTGTGGATTCCTATAAGAAGATTCCTGTGTATCCGAATGGGAAAAACTGCATAATAATTTTCTGATTAATTATATTTTTAACAAGTATGTTTACTTCTTTAATGACAAAAACAACCTTCATTTTTTGCCAGTTAAATAGAATTAATATTATTTTTGTTGGAATCATAGAAAAAGAATAATCATTTGTCTTAAAGGAGTGAACCTGTACTTCATTCTATTTAAAGAATGAAAGTTAAAATGGTGTGAATTCAGGAGCTATATTAGAATCTGAGATTTTAACGAATAGACCATTTCTGTGCAGGAAGTCAATAATCATCCACAGTAAACTTCCAAATATCTAATACCTAAAATATATTCCAAACATCTTATATCAAATACCTAAAGTGTGTCTGTTGTTAGTTACCTTTTTTTCACTCATTAATAGCTCTGTTCCAATCAGTTCATCTGTCTTAGAAGATTTTTGATAAAAAGATTATTGTAAAGATATTTACAGTGAGGATCAATGGTGAAAGAGGATTTTAAATGTCAAGTTCCTACTGACAGTCAATATTTTTTGCTGTGAAATAGCACTGGGCTGTAACAACAGATGCATAGAAACATCCAAGCCTCTAACTAGGACATTAAACTTGGAACCAATATTGGGTGAGCTCTCTTAATAATCCAAGGTCTATGATAAAGAAGAATAGTATTTACATATATATATATATGTATAAATACCTACATATATAAATGTGTGTGCATTTTTCTTCAGATGAGAACCAATTTGAAATTGTTTTGATACTGGATATTTTGGAGTTTTTTATTTCATAGACTAACAAAATGAAAAAAATGTCTTCATGTTGGTAGGGCATTTAAAAATCATTCTGGGAAGGGTAATGATAGAATTTCTCTCTCTTGGAGAAGAAATTTTCAATTTTCAATTTCAATTTTCAATTTTCAATTTTCTCTCTTGGACAGTTTCCAAGTGAGACCTCTCAGTGGTATGGTATATGGTATGATATATCCTCTTCTTTTTCTTTAGGAATTCTGCAGGCAGCCTCCTCGAGGCTTTCCCAGACCGGTGCTGTCAGGGCACCCGCATAAATCGGGGCGACTCCCTCAGCCCACCTTCCATCCGAGCCCAGATAGTGTAATGTAGATCTCACCCAGTAAGCAGGAGGAGTCTCTACTTTGCTGATTCCATGGTGGTTTATTGCAGGGAAGGTAAAGGAGAAAGGTCCAGAGGGGTGAAGGAGCACAACCGCACGCTGGAGGGAGGCCAGAGGTAGAAAGCCTAGAGCAACAGGGAATACAGTATTTAACAGGGGGAAGGGAGGAGGGATCAGGGTACAGAGAGTCCAATCAGGTAGGGGCTCAGGGGAGGAGTTGGAGGAAATGGACAGGGCTTAAACCAATGGAATGAACATATGGGAGGGATTAACAGCAGAGGACCAATGGGGAAGCAAACAGAGTGGTACATTCTGGAACTGGGGAGTGAACAGGGTTTAACAGACACATGTGAATTAACATAACTAAGCACAGAATCATGGGAGTTTACCACATTGACTCGCCCTATCTTAAACAGTTGTTTCCTAGGGCAGTCAGCCTTCTTCCCCCACTCTCACAGAATTCCATTACTGAGTTTTTGCAGAGTTATAAATTTGCAGCCATTGCTAAAGATTCTAAATAAGGATTTCTGCAGTTAAAATAATATTGTAGATATTTCTTAAGAAAACTTCATAAACATTCCCTTAAGTTGTGAGAAGATAATCATTTATTTTTAAGGACCGAGCAATTAATTTATTGACTACTGAGAAATTATTTAAAGACATTACAGAGAAATAGAAACTTCTCACTCACCTTCAGGACATGGAATTAAGTTTTAAAAAATAAATTAGAAGACAACCCTACTATTTTTGTCTTTATAAGATTGGTTCATTTTACATTATTCTTAGTTCAGGCATCAGCTATTCAGTGAAGTGTCCAGCTGTTATCACCTATGTACAACTCAGCAGCAGTAAGCAGTAGAGATCTGATAATGATGTATATATGCAGTTTAAATTTCACAGAACTCTAACTGGGGATCTGATACATTATAAGTGCACATGCACATTTATGCTTAAATACATAAATAGAGAAATAAAGGGAAAATAGGTAACATTATATTGAGAAAAAAGGGAATCATTAAACTCCAACAGTACTTTCTAGACCTCACAAATGTATTTTTAATGTATTTTTAATTCCTTACATTTCCAACCTTTAAGGCTTTACAAAATGGCCTAACAGTGTAAATAGTAAATATTACAGCTCTTGCTGTTTCACTTTTCCATGCCTAATGTTTATAATGGCATTTTACTTTCAGTAAAAATGTAATATTTAAAAGTAGAAAGCCTCAAGAAAGGGCTTCTTATAGACAAAGAATTTTGGTAGCAAGAAATTCCAAGTGTAGATTTAAGTTCTTCGCGTACAGATCTAATAGCACCATCTTGGCCAGTACTAAATGTTGTTTGTTCCCAATTGAAAATACTGCTTCAGGTGACAAACATCTGGCCTCCTCTGCTCTGCCAAAGCCAATACTGCATTGGCTGTGAGAAATAAAGCTCTTTAATACTTTATAGTACCTGCAGATCAAAATGTTCTGATGTCTTACTGAAAAATAAACTCCTCATTCAGAGGCATTTGATAAATCTATGTCTATCATTGCTGTCCTCTATCTTGAGACTTTTCAGAAATAGAATAGCTACAAACATATAGGATTTTTACACTTATGTATACACACACACATGAATAGGCATACACTTCTCAAGGAGGCCAATGTAAATTCCAAAGGATAATAGTCATCCCTGGAGACTGGTGTATTGCAAAACCTAAGAAAAAATAATTCAGTTCTATTGCAAACAAGTTTAAGATACTGGGCTTTACTCCAAAAGAAGCTTCAATAGAATATGCATTTTGCTCAGCTGCCCCTCAAAAATAGCATTGCAATTTTCCTGAGTACAGCTGAATTGAAAAGCACATTATGTAATTTTTTCTGCAGAAACCCAGCAATGCTATTTGATCACTCAATTTCTGTAGGTCACACAGTTTCTACTTTATACAGATCAGAGGAGACACAAGTGAAGGATTCTGTCAGCTGCTTCTGAAGTACTGCAGGCTCAGGCTGAAGTGCTGGGGATTTCATTTTATTGAGGTGCCTTAATTGCAGCAAGTCACAAACACATACATGCTGCTCTGAGGCCACGTGCAGCTCATGCATTTGTTGTCTGGGTGAATACTTCAAGATTAGGCCCCTACACAGGATAAACTGCATGTCAAATAATAGAGAAGAAAATTTTGTTGAGAACAAAACCAAGACAGTCTTGCAAAACTCTTATCTTGGTCCAATCTTATTTTCCATTTATGTTAACAATATAGAACAGGTAGCTTGGAGCTCTTTATCTTTTCACTGACTATACCACTCTGTATTCTGTATGCACTTCATTGTCCTCAGTTATAAATGAGCTATAACAGAATTTTAATAAAATTCAGGAAACATTTTCTGATTCATCCTTGCTATTAAGTGCCAGTAAAATGAAATTTATTATTTCAGTTGGGATGGTACATTTAGTGCTGATATATCACCTAAGGCATTAACTCCTAATAAGATGGTACTGAAATATATTTCAGTTTGTAAACACCCAAGTTTGTTGGGCTGTGCCCTGGTTTTTTGCTGCATAACAGAAAGTATAATTGAATAACTAGATTTTCTATACTGTTACACATTTTGTTAAAGTCATTCAACCAAGAAACAGCAGATTCAAGAAATTAGTTATTTCGTATCAAAGAGTATGTCAGAGTTACATGGTAAGTGTTCCCCACATAATATGGAAGGAAAAAAGAGATTTCACTTTTACAAGCTTTCTTTGTTGAAAGAATTTCCTCCCATTTTCTTCGCAGTTTACAGAGTCTGTTGAATCAGATTGCGTTGGGCATAAGATACCTGGAAATACTGGGCATATGCTCATTTACATACATTACTTGTATGAAGTATATAGACATATAATGTCCATATATAACTTGTTCTTATTGGATAATTCTATAATAGAGATTGCATTTAATTAATCTTGATCTGGTAGTCCATGTAGCTTATTAATAAAAAAAAAATTCAATTTTTATAAGTCAATTTTCTATCCCATAAACTTTTATTTAATCATTCTCTCTGAATTTTGGCCACAGTCTTGCCACTTTACTCCTGATTTACAAACATACTGTCTTTGTCTACCTTGTCCCTTGGAGGGATAATTTGCAGCAGTTATTTGACAAGTACTGGGAGAAAGCCATTTCCTCTCTCTTTGCCCGGCTGTCCCAGGCAGTGAGAGTAAAGAGACCCTATAAACCATTTTACCTTCCTTGAAGTCCACAGAGATCAATAGATACTGCTCCTTTACTCAGTTCCTCAGTCCCATATCTAGGTCATATTTTTACACCACAGTTCAAAGGTTGCAGACAGAACTTAAAAATATCATGGCTTTTTCAGCACCAAAACTTAGTCACGTTCTTGGTTACCTAAGACCATTTATAACAACTCCAAAGAGAAGACCAAAATTCAGACCATGAGACAAATTCAGTGTGGGTAAAATGGCTAGGGAAAAATGTACACATTCAGAAGTCTGCCTTATAGCAGACATAAAGTGGTTTTTCTCAGTGAATGTCCACAGAGCTCAGCTAGGGACAATGAGATGCAATACTTTAGATTTGCTCTTGAGAATCCTGAGAATTTGCTAAATCTCTGTGTTCAAATGTTTTCCTTTTTGTAAATGTCACAGTTCGCTGTTATTGAATATTTATCTATTGTAATGCTACACTGAAACAAAAGCCATGTTTGAAATTTTGTCCTTTTATTTGTAGAGAAAAATAATGAGCAACTGAGGCACAGAAGCCTTTTCCTAATACTCATCCTTGCTAAATACTGATTTAATGTTCCTGTTACGGCTAAGGGTGAAAGACTCACAGTAGCAACATGATGCAAGATATTTGAGTATTGAGGTTGTTTTCTTTTCTTGCTGGAGTTTTAAGAGAGAGCAAAAACAAAAAGAGAAATAACACTGAGCAGAATGGGATGGAGAGCTTATCATACACAGCCTGAACCAGGACAAAGAATAATTTGCTTCAAACCCGTTATAGGCCTTGAAATAAGCTAGCTGTATGAAAATGCTAGGATTTTAAATATAGCTCTCTGTCTAAGCACTTCAATTTCTCACTGTTGTACAATAGGAAGCAATAACTTCACATATTGAAAGAGTCCATTTAAAGTCACCTAAAGAATTTTAAAATACATCTCCTTTTGATGTGATGCCAAAGCCTGGAAACTTCTGAAATAGGCTTAGAAATAACACAGAACTTGCAATATCTCTCTTCTCTGTGAGGCAGTGGGAATATTGGTCACTGACAATCAAAGAGCAAGTCTGTTCTTTGGCCCACATTCCCCCTGTGTGTTCCCAGAGCTCCTCTTCACACGTCCAAAACTTTCACGACCAATGAGTGTTTCCAACATATTTACTAGAACTATAAAAATCCAAATGTGTTAAAGAACAGCGATTCTTAAATAAGGTTAATGATAATATTTAATCTTTAAAGGAGGAACTAATCCTTCCCAAATTGCAACCAGTTAATTCCTATTAAGTTAACAAGCAGAGAATATCTTTCCCAGCTTGAACTACATGGTGGCTCTCGGTACATCATTTCATAGAACTCAAAGACAGATAAATCACCCTGGGGGGAACCCACAAGTCTATTTTCTTGAAATAAAGCATTTGCTTAGTTTCATTTAGATTTAAATTATGAGTTTTTAGGGGAAAAAAAAAAAAGAAAAAAAAGGCAATTTGCTCTTACAGGTCACTACCTCTTGCAAAAACAGTGAGAATAGGAGGGCTTGGCATTTTTAGCAGCTCCCAATGATGTGACAGGACAAGGTCTGACAATGAAAAAAAAAGATTCCTTGCTTTGGTGACCAAATTCCTTGCTTTGCAGAGGTGGCATCTTTGGACATCTGAACCTCAAACTTCTAACCTTTCAGGACTCTGTTTCTCCCTCTTCAGTACCAAACTCCTGCTCAAGTCACAGACAGTCCCTCTGCAAGCAGGGGCTCAGCAAGGAAGACCCAGGCATGACCACCTGGCACAGACTCAGGAGCTGCAATGGAGAGGATGGGGACACCTTTATGGAGAAGAAGTTCTAGGGAAGCAGCACAGGACCATGCCTACAGGGTTCCTGTCAACCACAGTGGAGCTGCTGCTGTGGGCAAAAGCCACAAAACTTCTTTGGGAAGTGCTTCTTTGAAAAAGCAAGGCTGTGTATTAACCCACTTTCTCCTGAGAGAATATAGAACCAATTTGGGTGTCTCTACAACCAAAATCTTTATTGAGAGGTCACTGAAAAATTCAGGTTAATACCCAGTAGTGATGTTTTCAGTGTTGTTGACCTCTGGTATGTGACTTTTTCTAAACACAGGCTCTGCCTAAGAGCGGCAGTGGTGGAGTCTCCTAACCCAAGAGTAGAGACAAAAGATTACAGAGAGGCAGTTCTATATAACTCAGTTTGAGAACAATTTTACCTGAAAGTAAGCATATTTTAATGTGACTGCCCTCAAAACTTACTTGTATGACTTTCCGCACTTTTTCCATTGAAAATAAAAATAAATCACTGTACAATGAATCAAGAAGAAGTACCTTAAATGTTTCTTTCTGTATAAAGTTGATTGTGTTTAAAATGCTAGGCTAAAACTGTTCCTATAAATTCTGATCTAGATATTGGTTTTAAACAGGATTTGTTTAAGGTGTTTTAATAGAAAACAATCAGTGCAGTATATATGGACAGTTCCATTGAAGAGTGCTGCAGCAGAAAAAAAATTATGTATTGTAAAGAGCTTGTGTTTGCAATAAATTTTCATTAAAGAGATCTGTGTTAAAGAAGCTGTTTTTAGACAGTATAGAATGTGTTTCCATTAACACTCTCTGCATAAGGAAAATGCATTTAGAAAAAAAAAAATCTAGTGATTGTTTTGCATAAAAAGTGCATTAGCATGGAAAATTTCAGCAAAAGTTATAATCTATTTTTGACAGCATTTAACAGCTGCATTTGTGGTGGAAGTGCATACTACTGTCATGGTAGGTGAATTGATGTTTTGGAGAAGAGAAATATTCTTCATAATTGCTGCAAATTCAGTATTTACTCCCTAAAGAATTTCCCATGGTTAAAATGCTGGATTAGAGAATGGTTTGGGTCACAGCAGCACTCAGTGGTTCAGCCCAGATCAGGGCAAGGCGGTAAGCTGACACAAAGTTTCTTCCCTGAAGAATTTCAATTTTTTTGAGGAAAAAGAGGGAAGAATGATGTGGCGGGAGGGGGTATGGAATATCTGAGGTGATAGGCTTTATTTAAGATTGTATCCACATCCTTACCACAACACGGAAGAGAAGCCAGGTGACCACAGTTGGAATGGAGCTCTAGTAGAGCCACAGAGGATATTTGGTATATAAAGTTCTTGACTGCCTTAGTCTCTGCTTGGTTTGTTTTCCACTGGTGCTGGCACTGACACACCATAATCTTCTGTACTTTTAGGGACCTAAGCACAAAGGTGATAGATTTAGAGACAGCCAACAGGGAATACCTTCAAAGGGACAGTCAGTTCATTTATGCTCCTACGGATCACTCAGATGCAATACTTTTGGTAAATACCTAATTGTATTAGAAATGCACTTTTTTTCCTGAGGTTAAGGTTTGGGACTTTCTTTATTCTAGCTCACAAGACCGCAACAGGTTTTTTTCTGAAGCATTCATAATTTCAATTCAACACATTTGCCAGAGGTAGCTGTTTTGTAAGTGGTTTTATAAGGGTTCACTCACTGCACTCAAAATTAATAGACATATTGTGACACTACAAGGTCCAACAATTGAGTCAGATCTCATTTACACTTTTATAAATTAAAGAATTCCATTCAAGTCATTTTGCTATAATGATTATAAGTCATCAGGAATTAATGCAAAAAGCTAATATTGTATTAAGGATGTGAATAATATTTTCCAATTTGCATTTTGTAACTGCATTAAGATATTTACATGCTAAAGAGTACATATTATATATAGTATTAATACCTTTAAATCAATTTAATATTCAATGCAACTACATTAATGTAATGTTATGGTTAGGAATTTAAATGTAAAAATGACAAGAAATTTTAAAGCTGTTTCCCACAGCAGACATAACTCACTTGTATATAAATTTCAATGTAACTGGAGTAGTAAAAATATGAAAATTAATTCTTTAAAACAGCTTTTAGGAATTTATCACATCAGTGACTGTTCAACAACTTATAAACATTTTGTTGTTCAACAGCCACTCAGAGCCAAGAAATCTCAAATGAGTCCTGCTTCATCCAGGTCTTAGAAAACTCCTACAGCCTGCTCAGAATTGTTTCTGACTTCATTTGTTAGGGTTTAATCAGTCTGAAGGCACAAAGTCTTCCCTGTCCTCAGAAACAGACATGGGACAAACAGTAACACTGAGGACTGCAGATTGTTCAACTACTGCCTTCAGCTATCACTTCTCTTCATTAAGGTTTTCCTGCAATTAATTTTTCCCCAGTCTATTTTTTTAGCTAGGGCAGACAGATTTTTTTTCTGTGGTGTCCTCTACTTTTATTTGGCATGTTGGATGAAAGAGGCTCCTTCTACTCAAGTGCCAAGTAAAACAAACCATAGTTAGTAATGTGAAAGTGAAACTCTCTGTAAGGTCCCAAAAACTCTCTTGACAAGACTTGTAAAAGGGCTTACAGTTGTTTATGTAGTCTGATTTAGACGCACGGGATAAATACTGGCAAGATATTCTCAACAAAGTAACAAAAAGTACTTTACTGGCTGCTTTAGAGAATCAGAGAACTTTGACAAAAGGTTAAAGCAACATGCAGTCAACATGAAACACTCTCCAAAACATGACTTAGTCCATTCAACTTCACCATGTATCTAAAGCCAAATTATTTGTGTCTGCACAGGAACTCACCCCAAGACCTTCTCTCCCTACTGTTTGCTAAAATCTCCAGTTTAAGGAACAAATGTTTTGAAAACATAAACAAGGGTAATTGATCAGGTGTGTGAAACAGGCATCTGCTCACCCATGAAAGCACATGAAGTGGCACATGAAGGACATAAGAGGAAAACTTGACTTTCAAGCTAATGAGGTCAACCCATCAGATCATGTGGATCTTTTTGGATGGCAGCACACTCACACAGTACCTTCTATGTTCAGGGAAAGTCAGAAACCTCATACCTAGGCTCAAAATTCTTAGGAATTAACCACACACTACTCGTGCGTATTCTGAGGGAGCAAATCCCTACTGTAGCTGAGGAGTCTGTGTGTCCAAATCGACAACTGGAAAAAAAGATCAGCCTTGTAAATCTAGAGAGGAAACCTTAGAGGAGCAGCTGAGGTGATTTGGTCTGTTCAGCCTGGAGCAGAGGAGACTGAGGGGAGATGTCATTGCAGTTATAACTTCCTCCTGAGGGGAAGAGGAGGAGCAGGCTCCAATCTTATCTCTCTGATGATCAGCACTTGAGAGCATAGCCTGAAGCTGTGTGAGGGAAGGCTTAGGCTGGATATCAGGAAAAGGTTCTTTGCCCAGAGGGTGGCTGGGTGATGAACAGGCTCCCCAGGTTAGTGGTCACAGCATCAGCCTGACAGAGTGCAAGAAGTGTTTGGACAATTCTCCCAAGTACGTGATGTAATTTTTGGAGCTCTCCTGTGCAGGGCTAGGAGCTGGACTTGATATCAATGGGTCTCTTCCAGCTCAGGAAATTCAAGGATTCTGTGCATTTTAATGGCAGGGTTTCTACAAGCATTGTTTGTGTACGTTCTTACACCATCTGGAGCTCTTCTGTACTTGTAGAGAAATTATTTGTCATCTTTTTCCCAGACATGAGCCTATATATATTTAAGCAGATGTCTTAAAAATTAAAGAAGCAAGCATAATTGAGACAGTGGGTACTAATTAAAAAGTAGCATGAATGATTTTTGCAATTCTCCCTAAGCACATCAGATGGAGAATACCTCTTCCTCAAACATCTTCTGTGTCCTCTTGCATAAGTTGACCATTGATGGAAGAAAACTATACTGCTGGAACATTTCATTATTTGTTATAGTTGTGACCCAAGGCCCAGGGAAGACTGTAGTCATACCTATACTACTCAAGGGAAGACATAGGTTGACTCTTCGAGGCAATGTAAAATTTGTACCAAAAACATTTCCAATATTTTATGTTGATTTCAAATTTTATGAGTAATATCCCTTAAGGAAGGTAAGTGAACATACAACCAGCTTTAATGCTCCTGCAAGCACTTATCTTGTGGTCAGCCACATTCTGAAAGTCAATTGGTTTCATGTATTTTAGTACACACCTGAAAATGTCTTTAGAACTAATGCAGCTTCAGAGAGTTATTACAGTACTTTCAAAAGATATTTCTTTTACCATGGAAAGGTCTTGGGCAAGGGGGAATTCCTTTTGGGAGGGTCAGGAATTAATTAGAGTTACTTTATGAATAGGAATTTTATTTAACAAAACCTAGCAGGATTGAAACTTAATGCCCTCAAAGAAGGCACATACTTGAGGAATTATAGGAGTTGGCACAATTTCTAGGCAAAATCTCAGACACTGAAAAGTTCTTCTTATAATTATCGTTGTAGAAACATATGGAAAGGGGTAATAGTAAGTATGTACTTACTATATAAGTATATATATATATAGTATGTATCTGAAAGTATGTACTGAAACAAAATTATGCTCTTTTTACACAAGCTAGTTGTAAGTCAATGCTTTTTTATATAAGACTAATAAATAAAATATTGATGTAGTCATTCTTCCTCTTATGCTTGTAGTCAAATAAGCTTTTTAATCTTGGCTTTTTATATTGTTTTACACATTATCATATTTATGTTCAATATTTTAGGGTTATATCATGTTCAGTCTCCAGATGCAGTGTTCTACTGCAATTATTTTCTGGTTTAAAGGTGTTACAGGCATAGGACAGTTGTTTTGGTTTTTTTTCTTTTGCTACCCATGTTTGTATCTACTCAGGATATCTATGTCAACAGGCAAAATTCATCATGGATATTATAATATGACCTTGAGTCATTGTCAAAGTAGGGAAGATCTATTTTTCTTTATTATTATTGGAATACAAAGATGACCAGAGGTGTTTCTTCATCACCATGTAGTAACCAGTTTAATCTTTATTACCTTTTGAAAGTGTCCTAACTTATTAGTGGTCATCTTGCAGGGAAAAGTCAACAGGACTAAAAATGGCCAAGGCTGAGGATCACAGACATCAAAGAGCCTTGGCAGCAAGCACCCTTTGAGGATTCATTTCCTAACCAAACACTCCAGCCAGCAATTTGACAGGCCAGTATTGTTTGGTTGCTTCTTAAAAAACAGTGACTGTCCAGCACTTTATTACCTTGCAATTCCCATACACATGCACACACAGACCAGAGACTGCAGCTGTGGGCATAACTTTACACCAAGAAAAATATGCAGTTTTTCCTACAGAAAAAAAAAGATTGAAAATTCAAGCTGACAAAATCTATTATTTCTACTTTCATACCCAGCCATGTGCATAGTCATTTGTTGTTGCAGAGAGGTGGAAAAAGCAGAGCTGGCACAGAAGCAAGGAAAAAAATCAACCTCACCCAACACTTACCCCAAGCATGAAAGTCTTTGGAGGCTGAATTCTGCACTGCACCATGGGAGGGACAATGCTTCCTACTCAGCCCACTGTCTGTTGGCTAATCATTAGGCCACTTTCTTTCTCATGTACATAAATTAGTGAATTAATATTATTAAAATAACTTTGTAAAAGCTGGGGATTTATATGACTAATAAACATTTCTGTGGATTTTGAGGATTTTGTCCAAAAGAGAGAACACAGACAATAGACTATTTTGTGCAGGTTATGCTGCGCATAAATAAGCACAGTAGCAGTTTTGACTGTAAAAAGATTACAGGCTCATGTATCATTCCCCACAAAGCACATAGAAAACAAAATATGCCATGAAATTTTTCATTTTGTCCAGTAACAGCCAGATTAGTTGTCAAAGGCCGACATCTGTAGCCCACAAAACCATGCTACAATCATGTGCTTGGGATGTAATTCCACACCATGCTGATGCACAAACCTGCAGGATCAGGCAGAGACAGGTGTACAACCAGACCCCAGCATTGCTATTTACTGAGATATATCTGCAGGGATCCTGCACATGAGGAAACTTATTTTAAATGCTTTTTTTCCATGATAAGAGAGAGAGAGATGGGCATCCTGAGTAGGCACAGATGTCCATGAAATCAGCTACCAGAACATAAGCCCCACCTTCTCATCTCACCCTCTGTATTTCATGTTGCCTGTCAAAATACTTCCATTATCTGTTATTTCTGGTTTTGACACATTTTGTAAATAGAAACTACAGAAAGAAATTATCCCTCTAGTTGTAGCAACTGAACCAAAAAACCTCTGTTGAAAATGGGAGGAAGAAGAGAGCCTACTTCTCCTCCTCAACATACATACAAGTGGCAGAAGTAAAGTGATGCTATCATTGCCAGGCTGAAATAAATTTTCTTCCTTATTTGTGTTGTCTTATTAACAGTAATGTATTTTCTAACAGATGAACTTACTGTCACTCCAGAGAATATGTGTTTTATTGATGAAAAGAAGAGAAAATCATTAGCAGTAAGGGTGAAGGTGCACATCTTGGTAGAAACAGAATGGAAAATACAAATAGAATATTAAATGGAACAACTATCAGGAACATGAAATTAGTCAAGTGCAAAGGCACAAGACAAATCACTTAAGAAAAAGAGTCATATAGTTGAAATATTTGCAAGTCCAGCCCTGCTAGCTACAATCAGGTCTGTCATACTAGGGGACTGAAATAGTCTGGTTAATGAACACTCCAAGAGTATAGACATATTACAGGGATCTAAATGGCTCTGTAGACTCAGCTGGAATCAAGCAGGGCTTGCAAACCATGGTCCAGATCTGTCCTCAGCTGACCTGAGCTGCTCCTTTACACAGCCACTGAACTGCCTCCATGTCCCTGGCTCTCTACTCCTTTAGGATCTCATTGCCCTGAACCCCACGGTGCTCCCGAGCCAATGCTGTGAACTTCCATGGCATGGTACCTCCCAGGAGCAGGGTTTTTAGCTGTGCAGGATGAAACCAACTCTGCCTGGTGGGGTTGTGGCTGAGCTGCCAGTGGCTCCAGGCCACTGCCTGCAGGGCCATCTGGAGCTGCTCTTCCCTGGCTCCCTGGCCATGGCAAGGGGCTTTGCCACCATCCTGAAAGCACCTGGAGCTGGGGATTAGCTGCTTGCTGCGCCACCTTTATTCTGCCATGCATTTATTGTGTAACGTGAATCAAAAAGGAGAGATGGGCAAGGCACGAGCTCTGAAATTATGTATTTTAGTATAGTCAGAGCATGGGCACTTTATTCCTGGAATATCTTGCCTGTCCAACAAACACAGTATTTAAGGACAGGTGTGATTTTAGGCATGCAACTAATTTCCTGATGTTTTGTACTTGTATTAAGCATTTGTCAGCATACACAAAACTGCAGAAAATTAGAATTAATTTTGCTAAAAAAAAAGAAATTTTCCATTGCTCAAAAAAAAACCAAAAAAAAAACAAAAAAACAAAAACAACACTTGACAGATAATCTAATAAAGAGATATATGAATATCTCTCTATTGTCATCTATTAAAGTCTTCAGGAAAAACCCTGAGCTTCTGAATAGACCTTTTACCCACCGAGTATAGCTTAGAGGACATGTTTTCCTTAGATACTTAATATCAAATTAAAGTGAAGTGAAACCTGAAGTGAGACCAGAAATCATAGTGGACTCCTCTGCTGGAGCTAATTAGTGTGTCCTGAAGCTTCTTCCCAGCCAGGAAAAGCTGAGGACACTGGAAGCTGCCTTTGCACCCAGGTTTGGCTGAGGCTTCACATGTGCTGGTTGTGCCTTCCAGGAAACTACTGTGCATAGTAATCAAAAAATGTTAGAGCTGGACAGGAATTTTCCACTTAAATCTATTTTTCAGCAGGAAAAGCCCAGTCACTTGTAGCAGCTCCTGCCTCTCTCCCTGACGCAAAGCAAAAGTTAGAATTTTCATCTGCAGTCTCCCTGGCATGGGAGGTGATAATTGATGATGAAACCAGTCTATCAGGGTAAGAAGTAAAGAATGCATTTTAAAATCTTTAAAATTTCATAAACACATCCATGTATTATTTCATATGTGCATTCAAAGCTATAAAGTATTGTTTTACACTGTATTTTATTTTATTTATTGGAATAGAATTAATTTGTGTGTATAACATACCTACATTAATAACATCATTGGGGGTTGCAGTGATCTTATAAATATCTTGTTATACTTGCAGAGGTCAGAAAAATCCAGCCTCATAACTGCTCAATCAAAACATCCATAATCATCTAGTATAAACATTCCTAACCCATGTGTCAGCATATCACAGTAACCAGAAAAATTACAAACAGGAACAAAAGACAAACCACTGCAATGCCATCATTCTCCTCTACTCTGCCATTGTTATTTTCAAAGTTGTATCACTTGCAGAAAGAAGTTGGTTTGGGTTTTTTTCCAGCAAATTCTACTTCTTTATGTTGAAATGATTGCTTCCTTCTCTGTTATTTCATTTAAGCAGCAAGTCACTCCAAGGTGTTCTCCCACCCATGTCCTGAAGAAGACTCCTTTCTTCTTTTGTTGCATTTTGTCCCCCATGGCCTTGTCAATCAAAGTTTCCCCTAGAGAATTCTCCACTCTAGTTCATGCAGGTTGCACCTAGGGAGATGCTCTCAGTTCAGGGAGCCATGGAAGGGGCATGATTCCATGAGATTTTTGAACTGCAACTCACTGGGGCAAATCCGTAGCATAGAAAATGCAGTTTAACACTGAAATCACACAGAAAATATATTTTACTATTTCCACTTTTTTTTTTTTTTTTTTCCCCCAGGCGCTTTATAACAAATTGTGTGAAATTTCAGTCTTTCAAGTTTGACCAGATTTGGGAAAAAACTAAGTGCTGCAATACAAAAATTTTCCACTAGATAGAAATTATGATTTTTGGCCAGCTCTAACCATTTTCTTTGAAATAATTTTCTTCATTTTCTTCAAAACCATCTTCTTTGAAATGAAGCAAACAAAACACACCAATCTCAGGTTTTTCAAAACAATTCTTGCTCAAGGAAAACATCAATTAATACAACATGGACTATATTCAACTATATTGAATAATGTTGCTATTTATATGTTATTTGTATTTTAATAAGTGTGTTTTAAGACTCAGTTCAGTCCTAATTCAAATACATATAAGTTCCATTGGCTAAACATATGCTTCTTGCTGTGATAACTCAAGATTTTCAAAACCAAAGAATACAATACTTTTTAATTACTTTGCAAAAATCACAGACATTGGAAACAAGTAACGCGGATAAATAGTAAAGCACTGATTTAATGAGAACCTATTGGTACTTAGGCACAAATTACAATTACAAATATTTTTTAATAATTGTGTCTAGGCCTGTAGATGTAGAGTTCTTTGAATGCTGTTAACTCCCCTGAACTATCATAGACAGAAGTAAACCATTCCTAAATAATTCTGAGATTCAAAAAGCCAAACAAACCAGAATTTTTCCATCCTATTTTAGAAAAAAACCTTTAGGAACCTAGGGTTCTGAAAATTATTTTGGTTTATGGCCTTTTTTCTTCCAAATTAAGTCTCAAAGTTGTTATAGCATTCTTCAGCGTTTTGGAGTAGATAGATGTGCACAGTGAATTATATTGAATTTATGGCCAGATTTGTCAGTCTAAAGCTGGCACAGAGCTGATTTCAGACGTTTATGAAAGAGAAATACCCTACTTTCACCTAAATTTAGTACCTGTAGGTACCTATACATAGACAACTGAAGCATCTAGCACCTGCCCATGGGTAGCTAAGTTTGTTATTAAGAGCAACTCACACTGGTTTCTGTCCAGAAAAAAAAAGTCAAAAAAAACCCCCAAAAAACCCAAACAAAGCAATGAGGGAGAGAGAAATTAGAAAATAATTCAATATTTCATTTCAGAGGATATGACATTATGAAGAATATTGTAGCTTCATGGGGTCTGGGGATGGGAGTGTGCTATATATTTTGTGTCATTTGCTGAAAGAGAAACAGAAGCAGAAATTAGTAATTTGAAATCCTTTACTGGGAAACTTTGCAAGGTGTTTTGGTCTGACACTTTTCAGGCTCAGAGCAGACACCTGTAAGCCTTGCAGCAGTGCCTGAGACCAGAGCATCCCCAAACATCACATTTCATGTTGTAGTGTCAGGGCAGGTACTGTGGTCAACGTTTGGGAAAAAAAGGGTGCCTAGCAATGTCAGAATACATCCTGGCCTTTAAAAAGAACTAAAATACAAACTCCTGGTGATGCCTCATGGTGCTTTCTAGCATGCTGACAGAGAGGATTAGGCATGAATTTAGGACTGCAATGGCTAAAGGTGATAGGTTAGGTGAGATTATTAGCATCACTTTTCCCTGACTTGAGGAATATCTAGGATATCCATGTTTATAACTGAGGGCATGAGGGTAACTCAAGAGAAACTGTAGATTAAAGGGAAAGGGGGCAAGACTGGGGAGGAAGAATTGAAAATAAATTAACTTCTTGAATAACAGGACTGCAGCTGGATACAACAGATGTAAAACTAGGTGCTGATTAAAGCTGGGACAACTGCTGCCAGCTTTACCCATTTGCTAGTACAAAATATTGGTACATTGCCTGGCATGAGGAATTACTGATAAAAGGCATACCTGCAAAGTTGAGGGCTGACCAAACATACTTGGGTGCATGATTCCTTTAGGATGAAGTCTGATCTGGCTGTCTCCACAGGATTCATTATTTCCATTGCACACCTCTGTAAAAAACAGTAATAAGACTAATTTCTTTGAGTTTTCATCTTATTTCTAATATTTTGGGTTTTTTTCTCTTTTGATGGCATATAAACTGCTTCATACCTAATATTAACTCTGGTAGCTTACCTAATAAATAAAAAGTCCATAATTGCTTGGTGACCATATGGCATTACATATGTTTGATGTGATCTGCAGATGTAACACTCAAAAAATGTCACCCTTAGCTGATCTGGATGGTAGTCCACAAAATGAACAAGTGGAGAGCCTTTCAACCTCGTTATGCCTGTGAGCTTTGGAACAAATGCTCTGTCAGGTACGTCCTTACGAACGCTTACCACAATCCCCAAGACAGTATTTGAAGCAGATTCATTTATTTTTAACTCAGATATTTATTTTGACCAAAAAAAAAAAAAAAAAGGAAGTTTCAGACATGCATTGCTATGCCATAACCTATAGTTACAACAAAATGAGCAGAGCTAGCTCTAAAAGGCTGCTCTGAAAACTCCAGTATGAAAAATAAATTTGCACAAAGCCATCCTCCAAAACCAAAACTTTTGACCCACAACCCTTTGCAGGTGTTGAACAACATCTCTGGTCAGTAAAAAGAACAACCAATCCAGCTTGGGCAATAACCTTTCCTGTACGGCCTTTATCAACAATCAGGAGATCCCAATTTGTACCCTTATGCTCAAGTAATCTAATACTAGGTTTATATACTCTGAGTTTTTTAGTGAAGTGCTTTTTCTATTCCATTTATTTTGCAAACAATTTTAAAATATATTTTGAAATGTCTGATGGGAAAAGTTTAGAAATGAGGTGAACATTTTCTTTTCATATTATGTCATAATATTTGATATTGTCAGCATTTTTCATTACATTCTAGTGTACAAAGAGACTTCTTCCTCTCAGTTACTAAATTATTGTTTAGGAACAAAACAGCCTTCCTTCTCTTTCCTTTTTATGAGCATTGACTCTAATACTGTACTGAGAAAATGGAAGTTACTAGGTTCTAAGTAATGTGGATTAAAGAAAAAAAAATAATACAAAGTAAGACGAGACTGCTTTCCAGTAAAAAAAAATAATTAAAAATAATTAAAAAAATTAACCAAAGAGCCACACCCCACCCTCACTGAAGTGTTGGACAAGTCATAAAAATAGTCTCTCATCCCCTGGAGATATTTTTTGAGAGTAAGTTCTAAAATTCGCAAAAAATGTATCTTTAAAGAGACTTTAAGTGCTAAAAGTATACCAACTCCTTGGGAGGAAGGGTTTTATGATTTACACATCCCCATGACGTTTTCTACTTACACAAATGATCATAGAAGTGTAAAAATTAAGCGAGAGAGTGCAAGTGAAATACTCTGTATACTGTTCAAAGAAAATATCATTGCAAGAATAAATGAGTGTGTCTAGAGGAGCAGACTGAAGCATGAACAGCCCCAAATGCAGCCTGTCCGACAAAGGGCACAAAACAGCAGCTTTAGCACCAAACCTCCTTGCAATGAGGTGGGGTTTTTTTCATCTCTTTCCTTGAAATACAAGCAAAGGCTCTACTAGAATCTGCATAAATCATCTTCCATGATTTGCCTATACTGCCTTGTTCTGGTCACATCTGAGTATTTTGACCATTTGTGATGTATTCTTTGAAAAAAAGATACTTCTCCTTTCCTTCCCATTTCTAGTTTGCACTTTTTTAATGAGACAGAACAAGGAGGTGTACTAAGTTTAAAATCTAACCAAAGATGGCTCAAGTGTCTACACTGCTATTTTAGAAGAGACATACATAAATGCATTAATTCCATATCTGCATCACCATGTTCAGTGCATGTCTAGGAGCTCTCCAGTGTGATTCTGAGATTTTGGCATCTTTTTCTGCAATGCCAGAACAATAAAAGATAAACTTTTACAAAGGCTTTCCCCTGCTGTAGTCAAGGACTGAGGTTAAATCACTTAACAGAGGAACAGCCACAACCTAAGCAACCCTCCTGTGATTAGCAAATGAATATAAATAGACAGTGATATTTGTCCCCACTCTCTCAGGTAAAGCAGTAACTATGGATCTTGCACAATAATTTTAGCAGGGATTCAGTAATATAACACATTTATCTAATATAAAGTTCACAGAAAGTACAATGGTCAGATTGTAAGGATTAATTCCCAACGTTCATATCTTACTTCCCCCAAGAAATCTGCATCTTGGCAATGTTAGAAAAAAAAACCTTAAATTATCACTAGAAACACCTTCCATTATTGTTTCTTTTCTCCAATGTTTTTTTCTCTAAAGACCTTTGAGAGTTCATATTGTGGTTTTGATCTATTTGGCTTAGTGTTCTAGGTTATTTTGAATTTAATCATGGGGTCACTTGAACCAAGTGGCTTTGCTGTTTCTAATCTACTAACTGCACATTTTTGCTGAGATTGGAAAGGACAAGTCCTATTAGTACTCTGACACGACAGGTCGATAACTCTTTATTTCTTCTATAATTTTATTTTTCATTGTGCCATGCTTTTCAGTTTTCCCAGTTCATACTGGGAAATTGAAATCACCCATCAACTATAGCCTGTTTGTTTTCTTATTTTCCTCATGTTTTGCTGAGGACTGCTACTCTTTCCCTTATACTGATGGCTTGTTCCAGGAGCAGCCAGAATTCTTTTATTTTACCTAGTCCACTGCTAAGATGTGTATGTACCAAACTATAAAGTGTTATTCTAGAAGAAAACATAGTTTTTCAGGTAGAAAAGTGATTCAGCAGATTCCTCACATATTTCTAGTCTAATTCTTTAATTAAGTTTAACCTCCTCAAAAAACTCCTCAAGGACATCACAGGAACAGTTTAAGGACATCATCTGCATGCTGCAACTGAATTCCCCATTCCCAGCAACATCAACATTAGAAAAAAAATTCTCAAAGCTGTCACTTCATATTATAAAAAACATTAAGGCTGGGTCTATGCAAGCCAAACCTCTAATCAAAGAAAGGATGAAAGGCCTGTCCTGTGACTTTCAGGTTGCTATCCCAGGATGATTTTAAGCTCACTGCCACTGGCAGAGCAAGTCTTGTCCTTCCTACCCCACAGCTACCCCCTCGTCAGTCATGCCACAAGGATGCAGCCCAGGAAAAACAGTGTGTAGAAAACAGGAGAGGGTATCACAAGCTGCTGGGAGGTACTTGCAGGTTGTACCCTGTTGAGGCACTGTACTGCAGGTGGCTGTGGCCTCTCAGTCTTTGTTTTTTGTGGCTGTACAGGCTGATGAGCCCACGCTCACCTGAGTGCATGCACACACACCGACAGTGGGTAGAAATAGCAGAGAACTTGGTGGTGCAAAGGGATGATGATCATTACAATTCAAATGTTCTCAATCTAAACAAAACATTCAAAAAGGGCTCTGTATTTGGCTCCGTTCAACACTAGAAAGAAAAATCCAGAGCAGAGGGTGAAGTTGTACTTGACCACACATTAGCTTGTTTTAACTTGTTTTGCTGTACCTGTAGATACTGCAAGTGCAGCCACAAATAGAGTTTTGATACTACTCTGACTAAATCCTATAAAGCAGCCAGTCTTCAAAGGTAAATGCCCATGAAGCTCTATATTCACTTTCTGAGAATAGCAACTCTTGATAACACACAGAAAAAGTTTTTTCTATATAAAAAAAGTATTAAGTAAATAGCAGGATATCACTATTAGCAGTAAAGCTGCAATACTACCTTTTTCTTACAAAGGCTAATCAAACTATTTCGTCCTTATGGCAGAAATGGTTTCTAACAGAGATGACTAAATAATAAAACTTTTTTCTACAAGTTCATCAGAAAGTAACATCAAAATGAGCCGACTGTGCTGTGCAATAAAGTTTTCTGTTGGGAGTTTTTTCCTTTTTCAGCCTGCTTCGGGTGTTGCATGCTCTTATCCTGAAGCCTACATTCAAAGTCACTATCCACCTATTTAGCAAGAAAGTAATGATCATTTAATGACTAGGTCCTCGGACATATATTTGTCTTTATGGTTCCTGTACTATTATGTTCTAGTGATGATACCAGAAGTCATGATTCCTATTATGAAATGTGTGAGAACACTAAAAATGAAAAAAAAATCCCCTCAGGTCAGTCTTTCAGAGAGAGGAGCAAATATTTTTATTTTCACCTACTGTTACCTAAAAAAAAAAAAAAAAAAAAAAAAAAAAAAAAAAAAACCAGTTAAAATAATTTTTAAGAAATCGCATTCTTTATATCTTCTTCTTTTCACATCACATGTCTGATAATTGCTGGGGTCTGAAAATTGAGAATGTCCATTAAAAGGAATTACAGTTCAATTCTTTCTCCTCACAGGGCATGGATTATCCTCAGTCCTCCCATATCACATAGATCCAATGTTGACCAATATAGAGCCTTGAAATTAAAAACGAAACACACTTTAACTTCTCTCATGGCACAAGTAATAAAATATAAGTTTTAAATGTAAGTTTTAAATGGACACATATCAATGTATATTTTTTGATGATCTGAGTCAGAACACATAACTGATTTCTTTTGGCTTACTTCCTAAATATGGTAAAACTCACTGGTGGAAAGTTAGAGGTGTTACCAAATACACAGCACTCAAAAGAAACAAATCCACAGTTAAATCTGACATTTATTTTTGTTCCTTCTCTCCCAGTCAGTATGTATAGTTTATATATTTTTCTGTATTTTAGTCTTACAGATGATGGTGTATATCTTTATAAATATTTGTACATATATATATATACACTACATACATAAATATATATATGAGCCTCCATTTATACATATATATTTATAAAGAGGGAAAGCAAATTATCATGGCTATATATAAATGCATTGAGTTAAAAAGGGAAAAGGGGGAATAAAGTTAGCTTGGCATGACAGTGTGAGATTAGACACTAAAATTATCCTTCTGCAGTCATATTTAATTCTCTAAACAGCTTTAACTAATTTGCTTAGGCACACTACATTTTAGTGAAACTAATGAAAAAACATGCAGCCTCTGTTCATATTTGGTGAATACTCAAACCTCTAAATGTAATAAGACTTTTTTTAAGTCTTATTTTTTTTAAGATTTTGTTTTAATCATTTCGTCTCTTTAACACTCTCTTTGCTTATTCAATCTGCTGTTTTAGGCTATAGCTTGTGCTAGAAGTGTTCATATTCCCTAAATTTATTAATTTTAGGAACGTAAGTGATATTACATTACTATAGCCACCTATGGAATTAAGAAAAATTGCCAATATCAGACAACATTTCCCCTCAAGTTAAAAAAAACCCAAACAAACAAAAAACAAAATAATAAAATGAGAAGCAGGTAGCACTTGTTAATATTAATTTGACTGCAGAAGAAAAAAAACAATAGCCAGATACCTAGTTTATCACAGATGAGGTTTTTCAGTTTGGTTTTCATTCTGTTCCAGGTATTAAACAAGTTAGAAACACCATTAGTACTGATTTGAATACATACCTTTCCTCATGTGTTCCTGAAAATTCACTTAGTTTATTCAGAGCTACAGAGTTAACTCCTGAGAACAGCAGACTCCACATTGCTACTAAGAAAAGAACTGGTTTTACTCTTGTTTGGTATTTTTTCATTCTATCAAAGTATTTTACCACATGCAAATCCGTGGAAACAGCTATTACTTAAGCAGTCGAAAAAGCACATACAACTTCTGGTGGCCTTTACTTGTGAATTCTTTTCTCTGTCCCATCCTATCAGCTTCTGTGCTTCATGGAGATCAACCAGTTACCAGCAGAAGTGCTAATAGCAATTAGGTTTTCAGGTAGGCCAAGTGCTTTGCCTTATTCTTTGTTTAGGTTTTATTTAGGTTTTCAGGTAGGCCAAGTGCTATACCTTATTCTTTGTTCCCTTAGAAGTCATATACAAGGTTTGCAGCCCATGACTTTCCCTCTGGTCACTGTTTGGTGGAAATCCAGCCCAACCCAGCCCCACCCTGAATAATTGCAGACATTCTGGCTAAGCAAAAGAGTGCTAAATAGTTGGTGGGCTTAGGTTTAAACAGACAGGCAACTCCCCAAAAGAGTTAGTGGAGTTGTAAATATGTGTGTAATGGTTAGCAAGAATATACTTTTCTGTTTCCTGGTAGAACCAGTCTTCCAATGTGGTTGCTACATAAAAAAAACCCCCTTACATTCTTGTTACATAATGCTGGGCAGAATGATCTTTCACTGACATTGTTTACAATAATTTTGTCAACCATGATTTTCTTATATTTCATTTAAATGTCAAATAGAAAGATAGAATATATCTTGTGAGATGGCTTTGATAAACAGTCCAGACATGCCTAGCAGGTAAACTGTTCAGACAAACCAAGCATTTTTTGTTATAAGCAATACTACCTTTGTGGTACCTTTTGAGGGCACTTTCTGTAAGGTGATAACTTTTTCTCCATCCCTGCTCATCCCATAATTCTTAGTCTGTACATGTACATATGACAGGCCCAAATCACAAGTATTTAATATTTGCTTTGATAAAAACAATATTAAAAAAAAAAAAAAAAAAAATCTTTCATTCATCTAACTAGAAGTCATTTTCCTGTTTTACCCCCTAACTGTTACTCTTTGTAAACTAAATACAGATTGCTCACTCTTAACAACAGTACTGCAATTATCTTTGGCAAACTTCTGGCAAGTTTAGATATTTAGTCTGAAAATTGAGCATGGAAAAAGCAAGTGCAGACTGTGGAACATTTGTAGTATATTAACACAGATTTTTGTTTAGTGTAGAGTCGCCCAAAAGTTCAAGGATTTCAAAAGCCTAATGTAATTTTGCATTGTAGACAATCTATGGTATCCTCTGCTGTCATCAAAAGCAATCCAAATTTTGGAAAATGTGTTTAAACTGGTGTAATTCCATTTTAAATGCAAAAATCTAGGCCATATATTTCATGCTGTTGCTAACACTGCCAGAACCTGAACACTAATAAGGTGCTAATTAAGAACTGCCATTTTAAGTCTATTTTGCTTTTGCATGTGAATTTATCATATGCTCTAGATCAGATTTCCTACTGTGAAAAAGCTGAGATGGCTCAAGTATATGATGTGCAATAAACTACTGCCTATCGTGTCCTCTTCTTTAAAAAATGCCTTTTGTCTGGTGATTGTAAGTGTGGGTTTTTGAGATGATTGCTGTAAGTTCTTGTATCTTTTTTCATTTATTTTATTTGCCCAAGAAACCTGCTTTAGAAAATCATGGTATAGTGCTAGAGAACTGTCCACGAAATACCAAGAGCTACCCATGTGACTGGATTCTTCAGACATTTAACAGAGTCTATTTATTAATATTAGAGATTTGTAGCAAAATGAATCACATAATCAATGCTGCTGTCTGTTGTAATAAGTTCAGATTATTTTAAAACTACACTTCATTCCGCATTTTTTTGGGTTTTGTTTGTTTGTTTGTTTGTTTTTTTCAGATATCAACTGTAGAAGAAATAGCTGGTATTACAGATGAGCCACCTGTCCCATGCAGCTTGCACTTGTAGCTTTTTAGTCCTAAATTTAATCACAGTAAATAGGAACAGTCTTTTTCTTGTCACAGTACACAGACTTTCCAAACTATGCATTTCTCAGAACACAAGTATTGTATGCAGAGCTGAAAATGAGAAGACAGCTTTAATTTGTTAAAAAACCAAAAACCAACCACACAAAGTTCAGTTTGACAGTCAATTCCATGACAGTCAATATTTCATCTTGTTGTTACAAAACTAAGTCATTATGTCATAACAAAGCCTGAAGGTGTTGAAAACGGAATGCCTTTTGGATTTTTGCAAGGCAAAAAAAAGAGTGTTCTGGACAACATCAACAAGAGTGCAAGTAATTGAGATCTGACTCTACTTAGATTTGTTGATTTACTGTGAAAATTCAATGCTCAGTATAAATCAGGATTTTTTTTCTTTCTTCCATGTTTTGGTATGGGCTACTGGTAACGTCACAAAAAATGTAGCCTGCAGCTCTAATTAATCATGTGTGTTGTCCCTGGACATAGTTCCACATGGGTCCATTAGGAGGGGTAAAAAAATATTGGAGAAATTACCACAAGGTCAGACCCCTAAGAAACATTCAAGATCTTCTAAGAGTTTCTGAAATTCATCCTGCCCTTCTCAGTTGTCAACAGCTTTGCATAGAGTATCTAGACAAGGTTTTTGTCTGCCACATTTGGAAAAGCAGACTTGATGTGCACCCTTGTGATACAGAGGGAAAAATCTCAATTTTTACCTTGTAGGAGGCATTAGGTGTTTCATAGTGTCATTAGGTCTGGAAAAGATTTCTAAGGTCATCAAGGCTAACCATCAACCTAACATTAGCACCACTGAGCCACGTCCCTAAGCACCACAGCCACACAGTATTTCAACACTTCCAGGAATTTCACCACTTGAAATGTCAGCCTGTTTCAATGTTTGACTGGTCTTTCACTGAAGAAATTTTCCCTAACATGCAATCTAAAGCTCCCCTGTCTGCATCACAGAAATTTGAGCAGGGTGGTGTTGAGCTCACAGGTTCCACTCCAGCAGAGGTGAAGCAGCACAGGACAGACAGATACAGGACTAACTTATCTGATTGTGGTAAACTTTAACTGATCACCTCTCTAGCTGGACGCAAGAGTGCCAGTTTGAAATCAAGCCCACAGGCAGAAAAGCACGTAATTGCATTGCCCCCAGAGCAACTCGGCAGAGAGGCAGTGACTTTAAAAGTCATGATATCCCTCACAGACTCCCTCGTGCTGGATGGAAGTGAAGTGACATATAGCTCCACCTGGGGTGATGTATGAGCCAAGAAACATCAGTGTCATTGTGCCATCAGGTGTGCTGGCAAATTAAGCTTCTGCTCATTCTTCATCTTCATCCATCTCTTGCCACTTGTCTGCACAAAATGGGTTTGTATTGGTTCCTTACAGCTCAATCATGAATTGCACATAAAGCTATGATAACTCCTGAGCTTAAAAGGAGAAGAGAGAAGAGAAATCTCCTCCTCCTCACACTTTTAACCTGGGAGGCAAAAGGTCTTCATTTTGCAAGCAGGAACACACCTTTCTCAAAAGCAGTTTATATGTTTTTCGGCATGCTTAACCAAGAAATTATTGACACACAAGAGGAAATGATGAAACATACCATCTTGGAAGAGAAGCTTTCGTGAACATTTATTTACAAGAAGTAATAAGTTTAAGTGTATATTATTGTACATTCCAAGTCAAAATCTTTCTCATAATTACTATATTACATAGTGAAAGTGGGAACATTAATATTAAGCTGCTTCTATGTAAATTAACAGGAAAAGTGATAGCATGGAATTTAGAGATTAACTGGCTTGCTAGTATCTGAATCAATATTGCAAATCGTGATAGCAGAGCTGGCTCCTTATTTCTTGGGAAAAAAAATCAGCAAACTAATATCACCATTAGCTGTAACAAAGAATATCCCAGCTTTTTCTGGCTGGTTTACTTATATCTCTATTTGTTTGCCTGGAGACAGAGTTTAACACCATCACTTTTTAAGAGAAAAACGTGAAATATGAAGTGAGTATTATTAATGGAGACCTAATATTCAAACCGAGGTTATTTTACATAATGTTACAAACTTAAAGAGCACAGGAAGAGCACATAGCACAGAAGAAAAGTAGAAGACAGCCCTAAGAGAATTCATTAAGTGTTTATAGGCCCCTGTAATGGCATGGGCGTACTCTCTGGGGAAGTGACAAAACAAAATACAGTACAAAAACTCAACACTTCAGGGTAGCTCTGCTGATCCTTTAATCACTACATCCCTCGATGAAAACAAAACTACAGCAAAAAGTAAACCACCAGTCTCTGAATTCCTGTGCTTCTCTCAGGGCTGCACTGCTGGCATTTGCTGAGCAGCAGCCCCAAGTCCAGACCTGAGGGAGGAGCCCTGCTGATGCTGGGCATTCGCTTGTCCCTAGAATCCCTCAGAGTGGGAAGCCCTCTGGTCCATGCCAGTGTTGTTCCATCCGTGAAAAGCATCCTCCTCTCAGCTCACCAAAATATCGCTCTGCAGCTGACAAATTTGTGCTATCAGACAAAAATAACTCTGCAGGGGAAGTTTATAAGTACTTGTTGGCATGTGTATAAATAAATGTTGCTCTTTCCAAATTTACCCAGGGTATGCACCTTTCATATACCTTAGGGTCCACCAGTAACTGCAGCGTCCCAAAACACCAGAGTGTACATCAGAGATTAAATTTAACTGTGTTAGAAAAATTCCTGGACTTGGTGTAAGAAAAGAGTGCTGATTTTAGGCATGAGACACTAGAGAAGGTCAGGGAAGGGTAAGGTTTGGCTCAGCAGCAGACAGCTTTGGTGACCTTGGACAGGGGTTTGCACTTCAAGTCCTCCCCTTTATAAAACAATTCTGTAAGGTCTGCTCATCTGTCTGTCCCTCTGTGTTGCTACTCGGACTGCAGCTCCCTCAGACTAATTTCTTCTGTGCCCTACATAAAAGGATGCAATCTCTAATAAAAAAAAAAAAGTTATGTGATGGAACTGGGTATTTATTGTAGGGAGTTAAAATGAGACTGATTTTCTTCTGTGCAAGCAGGATGGAAGGAATCAGAAAGGATGGAAAAGACTTCCAAGTCCAGTGACCAAGTGCTTCCTAATCTGGGCCTGCTCACTGAATTCCAGACTCACTTGGACTCATCTTTGTCATGAACATTCCTGCTTGGATGATTTTCAACTTTATTTGAAGGACCTTATGTCCATACATTTTTTGGAGAAAATAACCTAATATGAGGCCTTTCATATCTGTCCATAGGCTATGAAAGAAAATATCAGAAAATTAGTATTTTGGAGGATGGAAAAACTCTCAGAGAGTGTTTAATATGTTAGGGGAATGGGAAAAGCAGAAAAACTATCAAAGTAATATCATGGTAGAGATGCAATTCAGGCAGCATATCAAGAGAAGTGGGGGCAAAAAAGAGAGAAATGTACTTTGAAAGCTTCATAGGCTGAAACACAAAGTGCTTTCTTTCATTTGCAGTTAAAATTCACCCTGTGTCAAAGGAAATGGGCAAAAATTGCCTTCATCCCCACACACCTTAGTGTTTTGTATGCCAGGACAACCCCTGAGGTTGAAAATTTCCTGCAGGGGAAAGGGAAGGAAAGGGGAATGCACAGAAGTGTCCAGGTCTGACCTTTCATTCTTTCTGCCTGTGAACCCTAGTAGTTTTTTCCTCTCTCATTATCACCAGATATTTCAGCTGCTGCCATGAGGAGTGGCATTCTTGTTCTCTGCAGGCAGCCAGTTATTTATGGAGCATGAATTTCTTCCTAATTTACAGCAGTTTCTCATGGAATACCTAGCTAGCCACCTGCTTACTCTTGCTCATGTAGTTTTATTTTTATAAACTCTTGTGTTAAATATAAACAGATCATGCCTATAATCTATACCAATTTACAGGTTTAATTCCAAGATAAGTAAAAGAGAAGGAGTAACAGCTTGATGTTACTGAACTCAGGAGCAAATCTGAATTCTTTTTCTTGAAGTTCATGCAAGCTATGTCAGAAGAGATCAACTAGTCCACAGGCATGCAATTCACAGGACATTTAGTGTAGCTCATGAAAACACAGTAAAAATAACTTTACATAAGCATGTCATGTGTTAACCTCGTATTCTCCAGGGGAGAATACAGAAGCACAGTAATGTGGTTTTAGTTTTATATTTTCTTCAACAGAGACATGGCTGCTGAACTCTTCAGTCATTGGTAAACACTCCCCAGAGTAGGTCCATTTATTTCTGTTGGGCCATTTATAAAACAAATTACTGTGCATGCAAGGTAGCATGAATGACAGCTGCTCCCTACAAATAAATACTACCTGAAGGCTAAGAAACCTGGTGGAAGCATTGTTTACTTGAATGATTACTTGAATAAAGAATAAAGTTTGTGTTTAAAGTATGAACATTTTGTTTGTTTATTCAAGCAGCATTTAATCCAAGCATGACAACAATAAAACTTTTTACTTCTGTTTTCCTATCACTCCAGAAACATGGTTTGCAAAATGAAAAATGACTTATTGCTTTAGCAGTTATCCCCATTTTTTGCTGTGATGGCTGGTTAGTGTCCATGGACATCTATCTAGCAAATCTTACAAGGGATGAAAGTGAATAATCCTTCACCTGTTTTCAGTTTGTAGGAAAATAGTTTCTTTACCTGCTCCTTGTTTCAAAATGTCAACAAAATTGTCATGAAGCCTCAGAGAATAACTTAGCACCAGATGATCCTATTTTATATTGCAATACAATAAGCCTCTCATGTCACTGCTCCAAATCATATTATTAAAAAAATCTAAACGTTGAATGTCATGGAATCAATGGGAAAATGGGAAATGTTCACTCACTAGCCATCAATTTGGTATTCATCATATCAACATTTATCATATTGTATTCATTTGGCAGTCTTGTGGCTGTCACATTTAAGAGTTCAATTATTATGTACACAGCTAATAAGCATATACAGTGTTACTGAATCAAAATTACTCTGCAACATTTTCTTATTTGCAGTATTCACATGCTTCAGGTTTTAATACAAACCAGGAGAAGGATAAAGAGAAGCTTTGAAAGGAAAACAAAAATTATATGCACGTGTGCTTTTCCACCATCTACTGTGTAATATCACTTCTTTCTGGGCACCTGCTGCTTCCCACCTAGTTTTTGTGCATTGCTTTATACAAGATCTCCAATACATAATTCTCTACATTTTTGGGTTTTTTTTCAAGGTACATTAAATTACTCTTATTGTTTTACTTGCATACTACGTGCCTCCTTCCTACAGTGTTCCTGCAACACCTTAATTTCTGCATTTTCAGAAGAAGAAAACTGGATTCACACTTATCTTTTCTTGGTGGGATGAGAAGGGGAGTAGCCTTAATTTACAGAATAATTCCTGTTTCAGGTAGATTTCCAACTCTGTTGTTCATAGTGAATTTTTAATGTGGATCTACCTCAAGTCCACATTCCAGAATTCGTGCATAAATTCTGAAAAAATCAGCAAATGCTCAGGAATGATATCAAGCATTTCAAAGCATATTGTGCATTTTCTTAAATCCTTTTATTATATCCACCCTTTCCACTAAACTCTGAAGCACAAAATTGTTTGAAGTTTGAAGAACGAGATTTTGCTGCAGGTATTTAGACAGCCTAAGATTAGATTTAAGTCTATATAAGTAACTACTCTAAGAAATTAGATAATTTACTTGGTGTCTGCTCTGAAAACTGTTTAAACAATGGTAAGTTTATAAAAGCTTGTCATGACTAAAAGTATGCCTAATGGTTGTGTAAAAAAGTGATTTTGTAAGTGTAAGTAACTCATATGTAACAACTTAAAGCGAGTGCAAGAAACACAACTTTGTTTATATTGGAGTTGCTTTCTTTCTCCATTACAGTTTTCATGCTCCCAGCTGTGTTTACTCAACTACTGAAACATATTTGGGCCTGGTAACCAGCTAAATAACAGTATTTCTTGTTTGTTAGAATTTAGAAGCAGCATAATGAGAAGAGGAAATCTTTGTCAGACAGAATTATTGAAGCCTTGCCTTCGTTGAGGTAACACAAATATTTGTGTATGATTGAAGAGAAAGAAAACAGAGAAGAGACTGTAAACACAGATTCTAAAGAGAGACTTTAAATGAGAGACAGTAGTAAGAGCTATAGAAAGTTAAAGGGCTAAGACCTCTTCTTATCAAAATGAGAGTCCTACATAAAGGGAGATCCAAAACTGCATCTACAATCCCTTTTCAGTCTCTAGTATATCAGGCATATCTATTGCAATTTTAAAATAGGGATTGGATATCAAAAATGCCGATATAAGACACTACTTTGGGTGTATTTTAAAGTAATTTGAAACTTGTTTCTTTTACTGCTTTACTCCCCCTGCAAAATTATGAGCATACAAAGTCCAAGAGATCTCTGAATCTCTGATGTCTGGTAAGGTCATAAGACTGGAGAGAGCTGGAACTGCCAAAGCTGTTTCCATACAGTAGGTGAAATGTTTGTCACAAATTAGACATACCAGCTAAACGCCACACATAATGTGCAAATATATAGTGGGCTTTAAATGAAATAATCCTTAACGTGTCTACTAAATCACTTCCCTGTCCCAAATATATTGCTTTCTTGGAAAACATTTCCCCTTTCACATCAGTGATTCTCTTGCCAAGTTCTATCTGCTAATCATCTGCAATTCGATTTTGGGGAATATGTTCAGCTGCTTAAATTCTCTGCTCAGCAGACATGCACTGGGTTTTGTTTTCTACGAAAAATTAGAAAACATGTTTGAAAGGTACTGAACAAGAATGGAAATATAGCTGTTAGCACTTTTAAATGTTTTCCTCTAATCACATAACTGGAGGAGCATCCATTTAACCAAATGCTACTCCTAAGTCAGCAGTGCTCCATATGACTCTTCTATTACTTACAGATTGTTATTTGCTCTAAATAGCAATCTGAATAATATCTGCAGCTCTATTTTGTTATCAGTTGCTGCTTTTTGTTCCTTCAGTGCTTTTAGTATAGGATAAACGACCCATTTGATAAGAGTTAAATATAGGAAGGTAAAATCAGGTCATATTATCGTGCCAGAAATGTGTGTGCAGCACATGCCATAAGCTTCAGCGCAGCAGGGGTTTAGGCTTTATTGACAAGCCTGAAAACATTATCTCATAAATTCATTGCACATAATTCCTGAGTAATCAAGGAATTTGAGCATTTTTATGTATTTTTAAAAATGAAATATGCATATTACAGATTGAAAATAATGAATGTTATGATTGGGAGAAATGTATCACTTATATGTACTCAAAGCCTTCAACCAAAGTCTTTCATTAAAGAAGAATAATTTCGGGCTAAATATTAAAGAAGTTGGAGTGTCTTTTAGATAGAAATCTCCAGTTTGTGCTTTCTGGTAGCAAAAAAACTTACATTGCCATTTGTTTTAATATAAAACACATTTAAATAGAATATAAAAACATAGTGAAGTCCACCTGAGGCCACAGCAACTCAGTTTAAGGTTGTACAACGATAGAAGCAGGGCTTTAGAGTCATATGCTCATGTTCACCATTTGCTTGTATAATTTTATAAAGTCCAAGTTTGCAAAGAGAGAAAGGCATAGCCCAGCCCCAGTCTGACCCACTGGCAAAGTGACATGACAACATCCCCGGAGTAACCTCAGCTAACTCACCCTGAGTATTCTGAAATACCATAGTACACCACCAGACCTTCTCAAGAGCAAATTGCCTTTTTCATGTCTTCCCATTGCTGACATCACTGGAAGATCTCCCTGAAAAGGACAGCACAGGGATGCTGAGTATGCACAGATACACTCAGGACCTGTCCATCCACCCCTCAGGGAAGTGTAACCCAAGGCCTTTGCTAAGAGGCGGCAGAAGCTCAGTTTTCCCACTTTTCCATATTTTAGAACTCTCCCAAAAGTGGTGATCTTGAATCTCTGCTGAGTTAGTTTGGATTACAGGAGATTATTCTGTCTGCCAAGTATTGAACTGTGCAATGTAGGCATGTACGTTCAAACTACTTGGCTGAATGCCTTTTACAGTAACCTTAATTCATCTTACACTAAATTAGGACATCTAAATCACTGCCACCAAACCACCAAACAGCTCAGAGGCAAAGAACATATTTAATTTTCCAGTAAGCTCAACTATTTACCTGTTCTCTCCATGAATTGCCATGTGTTTCCTTATAACATTATTCCTTGTTCACTAATACAGTGTCCCCTTATGTCTTTATTCGCTGTCCCCTGTAGAAATCTTTCAATAAGATTCTTCAGGTGTTATTAGCAAAGTATGAACACTGCCAATGTCCACTCTCATTTGCATTAAATGATCTATGCCTTTTTATAGATACTATTCTTCTTATGTCCTTGTGTAATGGTGAGCAACAGGTTTCTTAATTTTTCATGAAATATAGCTTTCATTTATATTTTATTCATTTAAACTGTCCTTGTCTATAGGGAACATGCTACATCCATATAATAGATTTCAAGGGTCTATTGTTTCTGCACTGAGCATCAGGATAAAAGACTGGAAAAGACAATTATAATAAGGATAAAGGACTAGAAAAAGGCACTTATATTTGAAGAACACACTGAGACACTCCTTTGAGAGCCTCTTTTCCTCCATAGACTGGATTCACTCTTGGAAGAGCCCTGGGTTCAAATGGCAGCTCCATATATTTGATTGCCTATAAAACTGATATAATTGTACTGCCTTACTTCTTCATATAAGGATAACAGTATTTTAATCAATATTAAATAATTTTAAAGGTGTTCTGTCAGCTGAAAAAAATAAGCATAGACTTCAAGTCTCTGGTTCCAAGGAGAGGTGAGATTGAACTTCAAAAGGCAAATTACATAACATGTGAAAGGTCTCTGAAGAAGGTCAAATGCAACCCAAATTTTACTGTGCTTTGTCCTGAGGAAAACTGGTCTACATCACCAAGATTAACTGAAGAAGAATGTACCTCTGATAAATGTCACCCCCTCTCGAGGAGCGACGCAAGAATGACACAGAGCAGTCCTGGTCAAAGCAAACTAAAAAACTGTGAGTTTTTTAGTGCTGTGAGAAAGTTTGTGCAAAGAATGCAAACATCAGAAGGCTTAGTAAAACTTGAGAAAATCAGGGCAACAGATAAAAGAGTCCAAAATTGGCAGGAAGAATCTCCAAACAGGTGCTGCTGAGCAAGAAGCCAGTTCAAAAAGTGTTAAACACATAGCACAGCTCTGTCAGACTGCAACTCTGATGGACATAATACCTGAAGTCAGTTTATTCAACCCATTTATTCTTATGAAATGAACTAAATACTGGATGCAGTCAACACCATGCAGTCCAGAACCATCACATTCAACACAAACTGGAACTTTTCTACATTTCTGTTACGTTCAACAAGTTCTGTACTGAAAGCAGCTACTTCTGCTTGTTTTTGGTTTTTTTTTTTTTGTCCACTGGAGTAACATGTGATGACCCATAAAATCCTGCAAAATATCATTGATGTCAGTGGTTAAAATGCAAGCAAATATTAATATTAAAAATGCAATCTACAAAACATCCATTTTAATTAGTACATTTGACATATTAAAATCAATACTTAAGTAGTAAAAGATTCTGCAGTTTAGGCTACAATCCACATAAATCATCATTTCAAAATTAAGAGATGCAAATTTAATCAATAGATTTAAAGCTTTGCATCACTTGAGGTACTTGAATTACTTCTAATCAGCCTAATAAATTGATAGCATCATTTAATTGTTGTTTCTTCTCCCTCTTTGAAAGACAAACCCACCTTCAGGCTAGATTTTGCTCAGAATAAGCTAGATTATCTGCAGACTTTGCTCTTCCTTGTTATTCTCGACAGTTAAAGGTATATTATAACGTCAGGAAAACAAATAGCTTAAAATCCCAGATATCATTTCATCATATAAGAAACTTGAGCCAAATGGATTTAAAAAGATAATATTTGTAAAGTTTCATTTTCGCATTGTAATGCCTTTAAAAAAGCTGAAGGTTTTTTTGCTGATGAGAGATCAACCTTTATGTTTAAACCAACCTTTAAGTCTATGTGCTTGTTTTCCAGAATTATTTTAAAAATGGCTCATTTTGTGAAAGAGGCTGTGTAAAGCACTCATGCTTTGGTAATGTATGAACCAAAAATTGTCAAAAGGTAAAATTCCTTCTTTTCTTCTTTTTTCCCTCCCCATTTTTAATGTTACAATCTACATGTTAACAGTGTTGTCGCAGCCACTTGTTAAAATATCTGCAAGACACCTTGAAATACAATTCATACTGAATTTTAGCCCTGAAATACATTTTATTTTTACAGAATGTTCATCAACAACTTGTCAAATGTTGACAATTTTTTTTTTTTTCTTCTGAAAAAGAGCAAGAAAGACTGAAGACCCAGTTTTACATTTTTACATGGAAAGTCACACTAGAACTACTCTCTTACTTGAGTATTTTTTGCATCTGGAATTAGTATGATTTTTTTAACTGTATTTTCTGGAAGCATATCTGTACAGTAAGAATTACATATGCAGTTGAAAGTATTTTAAAAGTTTTTCAGCTCAATATATAGCCTGAAGGTTTTCAGGCTATAAATCTTTTGATAGCATGGATAAAGCCTATATTTCCTTTGAAATGGACAAGTGGAATTATAATGGAGAAGAATATGACAGTTTTTATTCTTTTTTCTTAAAGAGGTCTGTGGTAAGTGCTGTGTGGGAAAGCCCCACACTTTGAAATGGAGCAGAATAACTCCTTTATAAATTCTGGTATGCCACTACCCAGCTATTTAGCCTGTACTGTATTTATATAAAGAAACTTGTCAACAACATACTTGAACTGTAATTCACCCAGTTTTCCCATAAGCCACCAGAATTGCATAAATGATGATAACCTGGAGTTACTAGTAGCTTGTCTTCAGTAAAATGTCAGCTTCTGAGTCATGGACAATGGGATACTTAGACATTGGCATGATGTGAACTGGGTCAG